>CAJUYG010001295.1:0-61141 GCA_910591675.1 Galerucella calmariensis
GTTGAGGGTTTTTTGATATGAGAAATCATAATTTTTTATCCGTTTCGATGTATTTTGTAGAGGGCGCCACATAGGGCACGTATGCGGCATAAATGTACGCAAAACTTGTTTGCCTTTTACATTAGCGCTACTTTTGTAAAAAATTATTTAATTCACATCATTACAACAAAAAAAGGTAAATCTGTTAGTATCTCCAAATCCTAACGGTTTCAGGGATAATCACCTTTTTTTGATTAAATGCATGATTATTATTTAATGAAATTACGTTCGATAAAAAATGTAGTTGTGTGCACGATACACTTACTCACGGTATGCTGATTTCTTCTCCAAATTGCGTCCGAGCCGCGCAGTTTCGTCACGCGGAAACCAGAAATTTACACCCACCTCTCACGTCTTTCGATTCATTGTTTTATTATACTTTTTATGCAATACAAGGTGTTAGCTTTAATTTCAATTTCACTTGAGTTGATTCGTTTATTTGGAATTTTATTACCCACTAATTTACGGCATCCTCCCTTGCAAGAAAGTCTGCCTTCTCGTTTCCTTCCATGCCAGAATGGCCAGGGATCCAGACCAGCAATACTTTATTGAGTTCTCCTATTGAGGAGAGTCTTTTTTGGCAGTCTGAAACCAATTTCGACGTTACACGGCGAGAGCTAGGTGCTTTTAAGGCCGCTTGGCTGTCCGAGAAAATTTTTATTGTTCTATGTATGAGATATATAGGCTTGCTCCACTCTCTCCACACATGAAACAATGGCGTAAATTTCCGCCTGAAATACGGTTGCATAGGATCCTAGAGAGGTTGAAATTTCTGTCCTAGGTCTGCGCCCGTATACACCTACTACTCCTATACTCTAAGTTATTAATTAAATGCCAATTTTCAGTTGCATAATGATACTCATTATAACACTGGTTTTCATTATGAAACTGAAAAATTGACCAATAAAAATCTATAACCAAGTAGGCAGACCCAATATTTTCTGTAGAATGTTTTGACAGTTTCTAAGAGTGATTTAAGTGTGATTCATGACAGTTAAAATCTGTTGCGTTAGTTTTCTTCAAAGGGCGCACGCGAATTCCCGTCAGGATAACCACTCTACCTGTGGCATAATAAGGGTACGTTAAGCTGTCACTCGAGTTCCCATCAGGGTGAAAACTGACCTGTTTAAAAGGTGTTTATTTGAGCAGGAATGAGTTGCGCGCAGCGGTCATTTTCTACCTGAATATGATTAAGAGCACCAAAATTAAGGAGATTGGGGAAATAATTATATAATAATTAAATGGTACACCTAACCTAACCCCGCCAGGGTAAACTCTTAGAGCAGTCCCGATAACAGAACAGATTAAATAAACTGGACGCCAATTCGAGTGCGGGATTAAGATACCTGCAAGTTTCGGACGGGAACTCAAGTGTATTATATTGGTCATGTACAATGGGTCACATGTGGCCTAAGTGCTGTGAGCCTACACACTCACCCTCCCTACTCTACAGATACAGATTGGTCATTAAGGAACCTGACGGGAATTCGCGTGCACCGTTTTCAATAGAAATGTCGAGCACCAGACCAAAAATACTTAATTACCAAGGTGAATACATATTTGAACTTATTAATTTTTGTTTACATTAGTTTATTACTAATTTTGTATAACAGTAACACACCTATAAGTATACGTTTTATAATAGTTCAATAATGTGGTCATGTAGCACAGTGAGCAAAGGCGCCGCATAATGTTGTTTTCGATCTGTACATGCCGGGTTCGAGACCCGGTTTGTGCATGCGAAACTCGTCTTTGGCTCGTTTCGTATCCCAGTGACACCTTTGTTAAGGAGTCTTGTATAATAAATTAAATATAATGGTAGAAATATGAAATACCTATAAAATATTTATAATATTATGGTGTGTTTTAATTTTGCCCACCCATAAATATTCATGTTTCAAATCTTTTTAAAATGTGGAAAATATATATTACCTACATATTTCTACAAGTTTCGTACATTTTCAACTCCCAGCATCATTGTACTTACCAAAAAAAGATAACTAAGTTACTGATAATAACGTAATATTCCATATCATATCTGAAAAACCATGTCGCATTTAAATAGACATTCAAAAAGTGAAAATATGTAGGAAAATTAAACACAAAGTATTTCCCATACATTCAGCATTTTACATCACCGATTGAGATTCCCACATGACGTCACACGCTGTCGGATACATGCGCAAGAACATACCGTGAGTAAGTGTATCGTGGTTGTGTGTACGATAATTATTATTTTTAATCATTAAAAGTACCATACAAATTTTTCATGTCAACTGCTACTATATATACTGTTCAACTTAATACTAAAAAAAATATCATACATATTACATTTTTCAAACGTAATTTCATTAAATAATAATCATGTAGTTGATTACTAAAATGTGATTATCTCTAAAACCGTTGAGATTTGGGGATACTAACAAATATACATTTTTGTTGTTGTTACGATGTGGCTTTCATCATTTTTCACAAATGTAGAAGGCAAAAAAGTTTTGCGTCCATTTATGCAGCATACTTGGCCTCTACAAAATACATCGAAATAGGTACAAAATTATGATTTCTTATATCAAAAAACCCCCAACCTTAATTTTTTCTGCATATACGTTATAAGTTATTGTGAAAAACGAAAATTAAAATTTCATGTTCAACACCCTGAATCTCTCATAATATCAACATTCTATCAAGGCTAGTTGGTTTGAATCGCAACATTTTAAAGTGAAGATTGTACTGTACTTCTATGTACAATTACCTAAGGACCACCATCTAATTTGTTACTCAATCGAAACTATCACATTATATCAACTACATTGATACTTTTAATTTACTTCAATCTTTCGTGAACACGTTCAATAGAGATCCATGGTCTGAACCCGTCCTTAACACTGAAAAACGAATGCCACTTCTCAGATCCTCCATATATTGGGAGGGTTGTGGCTTTTCTCCCCCATAGTATATCCGTCATCTCCTTGGCAAAACCTGCATATGGTTATGTCTGCCAATCCGATGTTAATATTTTTTATACGTTTCTCAAGTCTACAATACCCCGATAGGAACCCAACTAGGATCCTGTTTGCTCTCCTCTTCTGGCTCACTTCATGACAAGACCTTGGTAACATTGCTAGTAATTCTCCAGTATCAAATTCATTGCTATATATTTCTAACGCTGGCACCTGAATGTGAGTCTCATTTGAAACATTGCTTTGGTGTAACAGCTTCTGACCATGATATAATATTCTCTATGCGACGCTTCACAGATTTTTTGTAATACTCGAAAATTATGAAAACTAAAGTGTATAAGAGTTAAAAGTGAATTGCAGTCAACAAGTGAAACATAAAAATCAGAAAACAACGTAGAGAATTGGCGGCAGAGGGTAACTACAGTCACACTTTCGAGCAGCCCATTTGCTACCATCAGTACTGTTTGAGTTATATTGAAGCTGGGGTGCAAACAAGCCAATAAAGCTATACATTTGAAAATGTTGTTGTATTGATTCATTTCCTAGAGCTCAGATTTTCAGCTTAGCAAATATGTGGATATAAGTTTTTCAAGTAATCAAGGAATCTTCAAACATTTTCCCTATTTTATTAGTGACTTTGAATTGAATTGAATCGCCACAATCGTTTATTAATTGAAAATCGTCAATTTTAATGAATGGATTTTAAGTACATTAATTTAGCTCAAAAACGCACAGTTGGCGGAAATAGCTCTTATTGCTCTAATGTCTAATGGTTGGTAAAATTCACAAATGATAAATTAATAGTGTAATTATTATTCTGTTGAAGGTTGTAATCGCTTCATTTCTTGTTTTTATATAAATACAAAAAATGTAACCAAACTACTACCAACCACCTAATACCTTAATCACCCACTACCCGACGTGTACGCTTAAGTTTCACAATTTCATTGTCACGGCAGGGCGATATAATTCTGAATTACCCATTAGTAGTTATCCTCCACACTGTCCCTTCAATTAACTAATGTTATAGCAGAATATAGCGCACGTCTCTTATTTCGTTATTTTGTTCCAAAGGAAGATACAGAACGTTATAACGCACCAACAGAGAATTATATACTACAAAACAGTGAATTTGCGATTCACATCAAGCAGAATTTCATTACGTATAAAATTTTTTCTTGGAAAATAGGTAGGAGCAAAATAAACTGTGTGTAATACAATGTGCATGATATGTCTGCAACCACATTATTTTTATGTTCAGCTACTTTTTCTTTCACAATAATGTTGATAATGTGATTGTTATAAAATTGAATTCCCATATCTTGAATCGAAGTGTCTTAACAATATTTTTGGAACTTTAGAGTTCTTTACGCCAGGTTATGTTTGAGCGACCAGGGGTCGCGACGCAAAAGATCTGACCGTTACGCGTTACGTTACGCTACGTTATGTTACATTGCTTCGTTATGTGCTTTGCTTGCGTGCTTGTGCCTCCTTAGTCTCTCTCGTTTACGAAGCAGCGATTCATAATAATATGCTCCTGCCGGGATTCGAACCCGGGCCGCCCGCGTGCAATGCGAGCATTCTACCACTGAACCACCGATGCTATATTGAAATTCTATACAAAGCTGCTATTCGTAGTGCTGCGTGATCTACTTGAATTTGTTCGGATACATTTTTACTATTATTTCCATAATTTTTTTTGCGCGATTAAGGGGTCTAGCACATTTACTTTTCGAAATACAGGGTTTTGAAATTTTGAAAACTTGAATGCTTTAATTCGATAACTTTAAAATGGATGGATAAATTGATTTGACATTTGGCAGGTTGTTTTTAAATGTAAAAGGGCATATTTTGAAAAAATAGTAGTTTGTGCAACTAGTGTGGATATGATGGCCATATCGCACGAGGACGAAGTTTGAGAACGACGCCGTAGGCGGAGTGCTCAATCGTTCAAGTGCGATATGGACAATCCACACGAGTCGAACAGCATATTTTTTCTACGACCTACTAAAGAAAAAATCTAGAAAATCAAAATTTCTATAAACTGTGATATACCTAACTTCAAATTAAAAATTTAACAATTCAATTTTATGTTTCCACTAATTTTGTGGTAAACGTACAGTTCTTGAATGTCCAATTTGTATAATTCCACGGTTTTCTTTTTTAAATATACGATGCTGTTATAGGTAGATGTTGCCAGTCAGACTCACTCATGAAGGGTACCGTACCATTATCTATAATAATGAATATTCTGCTAAATATTTCAAACGTCTACCTGTTGTCGTTATTAATAACAAGCAGAATAATTATTTAAAAATAAAATTAACAAAAAAAAAACTTCCTCACGGGGAATCGAACCCGGGTCTACTGCGTGAGAGTCTGGTATGCTTACTACTCAACCACCAAAGAATATGCAAATCGTTTATCTTTAACGTCAGATGTATTACATAATTTTTGCTTAAAAGGAATTAAAGTTCCTACCGTGTGTCGCGCGACACGTTCTACCTTTTTTTTGTAATCGCAATTATCAATACAAATACGGTGTATATTATAATCTGATTAGTATATGAATCTCATTACAAATTATTTTGTTATCACTTTCTGTATTTTATTAGAAAAACCATTAGATATAGCAATAATGAGGCTCACTTCACACCCAAAAAATCTTCCCTCAATTCATAAACGAATAATAGAATAATTATTATCAAACTATTGGTGAGGAGTGAATATTCATTAACTGTGATATTTATGCAAACCATCTATTCCTTTTCGTCCCATCAGTCCGACTTCCCAAACCGCTGTAGATGAGATAACCTTCAATCAATGTGCTCTTGCACTGATGTATCCCGGAAACTACAAATACAGCTATCAATTGTCCTCCGTTATATATGCCTAAGTTTCCGCTATTAGAGATGTCTTAATCTGTACATAGTCAAGATTAGGATTTGAATTTAAACAGGTATCGTGTCAAATAATCAAAGTAATATTATGGATTCAGGGTAATAAAGTGGAGTAAGCAAGTTGTCTAATTCTTAAACATGCGTAAAAATTAGAAGCTGTATTCAGAACTGCTCCTTTTGTTGTTCTATGACAGTACCTTGGAAGTCTTGTACTTTTTGTCATTTTCCAACAATATGTAGGATTTCTTTTGTTAGGGACCTGATAGCTGATGTTGATAAGTAGGAAACCAAATTGTTGATTGACGTTGAGCCTCAATGAAACAAATAATAAGATCGAATGTCTGAAAAAAATGATGGTAATTATTGCAGGTTCTTGCCTAGCTAACCAATTAAATTTGGAGGTAAACTAAGCCAGTTCGCAGGGCTTTGTTACCTTATTATTCTCAAGAAAAACAAATTTTGGCATAACTAGAAAAACAGAAAAAGCTATTTTCTTTCCTAAAAGAAAATTAGAAAGAAAATCAAATCTAAAGGTCAGCTAACTTTTAATCTATTAAAAAAAGAACTTAAAGTTTCTGTATAATAAATAAAACTAACAAAGTAAAAAAATGTATATAATTTCGGTTTTTAAGTTTACATAAAAAAAGACCAAAAAAAACCAAAAAAAAACCAGAACCTGTGCCCCAGAAACAGCCAGACTCTCCAGCAACTGTTTTATGTGCAAGGAAACTGTGCTCCTAGAACTGTTTTTTTCGGGAACTGTTCTTCCCAGGAAGTGCATCTTCAGAACTGGAATTTATAGGATTTATCTGAGGTAACCTCAATTTTTGTCTTTTGCTGGTTTTTCCTGCGATTTTGCGTTTGCTTTGATGTTGGATTTTCCTGATGTTCCCGGTTTTTGAGCGATTGTGGTAGAGTGGGAAGCTCGACCACCGCTTGGTTCGTTTTTTGAACACTCTGGACATTTAGTTTTCACAGTATCAGGATGTCCACAACCAAAACAAACCTTCCTAGGAATTTGACAGTTACAATACATATGACCTGCTTGTTTGCAATTCCAGCAAGTCCAAGTAGAAGATACTACCGATATAGTTTTCCGAGTTTGTTTAAAACAAGAATTATCCTTAGAAGAGGTACTAGGTATGCTCAAATCTGGTTCAAGTAAATATTGACTGCTTCTATGATTAGATGTGGACTGTTGGTCCCAAGTTAATGTTTCCTTTAGTCGTTTACATTTGTCAGTCAAAATATCAACAGTATCAATATCAATTAAAGCTAGTGGTTGTGCATAATGAGGTGAGAGATTTTTACGAATAATACGAATAATGGCACTTTCGCTTGGCTTATCATCAAGACGATTAAACAAACCACACATGGCGTTAATATATAATGTAACTCACTCATGTTGACCTTGCTTTCTAGCTTTGATTTCCTCAAGTAAAGTATCTTGATAGTTATACGGCAAGAAATCTGATTTCAATTTGGTCACTAATTATTCCCAATTTTGAACTTTACTTCTGTTAGATACAAATTAAAAGCTTGATCGCTACACAAATCAGCTGAGCTAGAAAACAATTCAGTATACGTGATACCTCTCGAAATTTTAAGACAATTTACGCCTTCCAGAAAACCAAGTACTGATTCTTTGGAATCAATTCCTGAGAATCTTATCCCCCATTTGTGTACAGGTACAGGTTTAGAAGAAGAAAAACTATGACTTGTATTTACTGGTGTATTTCATGATTCGTCTAATCAGTCTTGGCAATAATTCAGCCATTGAACCAACTGTCCCACTGTAACCTCAAATGTAACGTATTCCATTTTAACTAATCGATAACATTTGACCCGAGAGTCGTTCAACTGAACTATTTTGGGTTTCAACCGAGGTTTCAACTCATTCATCTTGAGTTTGAGAAACCTAATGAACCTGAGACACGTCTATAGATATACGACATCTTTTAAAAATCCATTTCACTGTAGAGTTAGTTTAAAACCTCATGGGTGCTGAATATTTTTAAGAATGTAGCGAATGCCGCGTAGTTTTGTTAGCATCAAGGGAGAAAGAGTACCAACTTTTATATAGCCCTGGCTAATATTAATGGTTCATCCACAGAAATCTACACTTTTGAACATCTTTTTGCACTAGTAACTGTTTCCCTGACTCCGTTAATAATACATCAAAATTCTTTCATCTGGTGGTGTTGTCAGAGGCACCCTCTATAAATTCAGAAAGAACCCACATATTTTGCTCCACAACCTTTCTCAATTCCAGTTCCATTCAGTTTCCTACGAATTATTCTACTTCCAACCAAAACCATGGGTAGGACAAGGTAAAAGAATTTGAATATCTACTGTGAACGGTGAAATAAGACACGTCAATTTGTTCATTGTAGATTATATTTGAACTAGGTTCAATATACCTACTGTTAATGTTTCCAGCATTTTTTAAGTTTTTTATTCTCAATTTTAAGGGTAATATTCGCCTTGTATATTTTCTGCATTGATAAAAGTTATTGATTATACAACGGATAGACCAGCAGTTGGTGAATAAAAAATTAGGGATGTTTCCCCAAACCCTGTTTGTATTCGATGACGTAACAGAAAGTTTCGATTAGATTTATTGGCTAAACGTGAGGGTTGTTTCATAAATGTTCCTGATTCCCACGCTAGGGTTAGTAGCTGTGTTATTACTATAAATGTCTGATATAACGCTGAATTTGTGCTCTGACAACAGTTATTAGCAGCGGATTCAATAAAGTATCGTGGTAGTCAGCACGTTTGCTTATTTCTCTTTATTTGCAATTTAATTCCCAAACTACGACTCCGTGGAAATATTGAATGGACTTTTATCAATTAAGTATTTCCAGCGAAAAACCAGTAATTTTGAAACGTTTGCAAACTTGATAAGGAGATCATTAAAATAAATACAATTATATTATCATTCATCCACCGAGCTGGTTCTTTTAATTTATGCGAAAGCGAAGTACAGTATCTTGGTTATAGTACAAAACAAATAAATCATCAGTGATCAATTTCTATACATATAATTCAATACTCACTGGCAATTGATTCAATTAGCAACTGCCAAATTGTTTCTACTAACGCTTTCTTAAATGCGCTTGTCGAAATTTTTGACTGTTCTACGAACAAAGCTATCGAATTAAGTTATGCCACAAATGGGGACTTAGACCCAGCATGGTACACTGGCTGTACAAAATGGTTGTCTTTCCCAGGATCACATATGCATCTCTGGTATGGTGGCCAAAGATTAGACAATCCTCTGCTATGCTAAAACTAAGCAAGGTCCAAAGACTTGCATGCATTGGCATTACAGGTGCATTGAGGACTACTCCTACAGCGGCGCTGGAGACAATGCTAGACCTTCCTCCGCTACATTATGTCATGATGTGCGAAGCAAGGGCAGCACTAACCCGACTGGAAAAAGCATCAGACCATGACGTGGCACATGGGAGAGGACACACAGAGATAAGGCATGTGGATGATGACATTTTCAAAATGCCAACAGACCACATGACCATCAGATATATCCTTCGCAAGTACTTCGAGATTGTCATCAAAGATCGAAAGGAGCTTGAGGAAGAGATCGCACCACCATTTAGTAGAGCGAATGAACTGATCTGGTATACAGACGGATCAAAAAATGAGCTCGGCACCGGAGCGAGTATATACAGCAAGACGAGCAAATATGAAGGAATCGTCTCGCTAGGAAAATACACCTCGGTATTTCAAGCAGATGTCTATGCAATAATTGCATGTGCAAGGGCAAATAATATGAGAGCCTACAACAACAGGCAGGTCAGGATCTACAGTGACAGTCAAGCTGCCCTTAGAGAACTTCAGAGCTATAAGGTGACATCTCGGCTAATATGGGAATGCGGCGAAGAACTTGGAAGACTGGCGACTCGGAACAGTGTAACACTGGAGTGGGTCCCAGGTCACAAAGGAATCGCTGGCAATAAAAAAGCTGACGAACTCGCAAGAGTAGGATAGTCAACTCTGATGAACGGACCCGAACCTGCTGTGGGCATCCCCAGATGCTTAACGAGGTCATGGTTGAAAGGGTGGATGAAAGAACAACACAATAAACACTGGAAGAATACGTCCAGGCAAATACATGGGAAGAAATTCATAAAAGAACCATCAGAAAAAGTAGCAAAAGAACTGCTCTCAATGAGCAGGAACAAACTACGCACCATAACGGGGCTACTTACGGGACACTTTCCCACAAAGGAGCACCTAAACAAAATAGGGCTGTATAACGGAGACCTTACATACAGAAGATGCAAAAAGGATACCGAAACCGCTCTGCATATACTATGCAACTGTGAGTCGCTGGACCACAGAAGGCAGAAATTGTATGGCAGAACCCAAATGATTCCAGAAGACTTCTACAACCAACCAGCAAAGAACCTGTTTGAGCTAATACAGGGAACGGATTGGCTGAATAGGTTGTAGTTAGAACACTAGGAGTATCCACAATGTGCCCAGGAGGCTGGGGTGGTGCCGGCGAAGGAACGGCTCCTTTTAAAAAAGAAAAAAAAAGTAATGCCAGAAGGGACTTACAGAAGATATTGAAATAAGACAATATTTGAATTAGTTGCAACAGACACCTCAGAAATTACATCAGCTTAACAATTATTCGATTTCTATAGTAGCATCGAAGAAACAATTCCATCGAAGATCCGTCCAGTATGATATATGAACAATAATTTGAATTAATATACACACAAAACGTTAAATAAGATAGCTTCAATCTACGAGTACATTTCCACCAACAATTTATGGAGATTCTAATTTCATTGATACTGTTACATTTTCGAATGGAACAGCGTTGCACGCTGAATATATAAATGGATTTAAAAGCATTTATTCGTCCGAAACTAATCCATGCTGGATGTATGGAATTTGCAATTAAATTCAAAAAATTTGTGCCTGGACAGGAATTGTATATCAACGAACAACGAAAATTTAGAGAGTTACTATTTTCAACTGCGATGAATATATCTGTTACATTATGGATTTTTTGATTAATTGACAGGAGATAATCTATTAAGAGCCTTTTTTATAATGAAGGGAATGTTACCATGGCACGTCTAACGGAATTTTCCCGTTTTGCTTTCTCACTTCACCTGCGAAAGTGTTTCATAGGAATAGAATGATTAATAGTAATCAACTTGATGATCTACAGTCTTTCATAATATGCACAGTATAAGAGGAACTGAAAGTTTTAAATCTTCAGCTGATAACCGTGACAAAATTATAAAAACTCAGACTGTTAGAAATGGTGTGAATGTCCTTTAAACAGTAAATACCGCTCCTTCTATCATTGTTCCCAGATGCGCATTAAGAACTGGAATTTCCAGAATGTCAACATGGAGGAATTTAAAAGAAATCTAATTTGCGAAAGGTGCCAGATCTCTTAGATTCTGGTTGGGAACTTATAGTGGAATTCTGTGAATGGTCCCTCGACAAATAAGAAGGAATGAGGATTTCAGTTAGTGATGAGCAAAATTGGTCTTGGTCTTGGTTTTGCGAAAAAGCAAGACCAAGACCGAGACCAAAACCATTCTTCGACTCACAAGACCAAGACAGAATGAACAAGAACAAGACTAATACTAAGACCGACTATGCAACACCAAGACTAAATACGCAAGACTCAACCAAAAATTCTTTTTCACAGTGACTATATGAGATATATATGAGATTAAATATTTGTAACAGCGTCAACATATGCTTTTCTTGGAACAATATAAGTTGGCATGTCGAATTGCCAGTTTTCTTTACTAAATTTTAACGATATACATAAAAAAACAAAGAAATCACTGTTTAAAAAAAGGATCTACAAAAATGCATGAAGAGTACATAGTCTTTGTCACAATGTCTGGTTAACACATGACTAAAATCCAAAGGAATATTACTTATTTTTTAATATTTTCATTCTTTTCAAAGATTTTTTTTTTGCTAAAAGGTCAATTTATGCGTTGGAGAAGGGTATGTTGCACAGTATAAGAACGAACCAGTAGTAATATTTGTTGCATTAAAATAAAATGTTTTGAAAGATGTCCGTTAAGAAATTATGGCAAGACCAAGACTAAAACCAAGACCAAACAAAATACAGCAAGACCAAGACCAAGACCGAGACTGTTCGGGTCTTGGTCTTGCTTTGCTCATCACTAATTTCAGTTTATCATTTACCGACGAATAAGAGCATGCGGGGTCCCGACATACCAAATGTGATGAAAGCTCACATCATCAGCATAGGCTTAAAATTAACGTTGGTGCTGGAATAATTATTATCGGCAGAAAATTCAATGAGGAATTCCAGAGAAGAATCTGTGGCGGAGTTTTCCAGCTCTCCACCTTTTGCTCTGTTTCTCATTGCTTTCGTTCCGATTAAAAGCTGGTGGCGTCCAATTCAATATTAGTTCATCTCAGTAATAGCGTATGAAATAGTTTAATTGGTGCCAAACTCCTATACCTGAAGTGGAGCTCTCTATACTGGGGCTTTTAACAATGTTCAAATCTTGTTGACAGATTTCTTGCTATCCTCCTTTTGGATGTTACGGTATGTCATGTAGAGCGTAGAGCAATCACGCACAGTTGGAAATTGACTCTCTGATAGCGGTTCTCATGAACTAAGATGAGTATTATCAGGAAAAAGAAAAGCTGTTAACAAAGTTTGAACATTATTATAATGTACTTGATATTTTGCGCTAACAATTTGTTGGGATTAGTAATAGTAAATTAATCATAAAATTTTCTTCATTTAACCATTGCATTTTAAAAATTCCATTGTAAAAATGTTCTTTGATCAAATTCGAACTCGTTGGCGATAAAAGGGATTGAAATTTTAATAATTTGTAGAACTGCCAAGTATATTTTTCTGTATGGAAACCAATAAACACAAATTTGTTTCCATTTACAAAGTTTTCCATAATTAAGTGTTTGGTTACCATTTTTCCCTTCCGTTCCACCCAAAAATGTTCTATAAAACCCCAAAACTAAGAGGGCGGGAAAACTGTATTTTTCTTTCTGCTGTCTGGTTTGGCTTAGGCTCCGGCTAGCTTACAGTGAAGACAGGTGTGGTTCGCTATAAAAGATG
The DNA here is from genome assembly GCA_910591675.1 of Galerucella calmariensis. Taxonomy (NCBI): domain Eukaryota; kingdom Metazoa; phylum Arthropoda; class Insecta; order Coleoptera; family Chrysomelidae; genus Galerucella; species Galerucella calmariensis. The sequence continues at coordinate 13,023 of CAJUYG010001295.1, forward strand.
AACCAATATCTAAAGTTCTTACTTAGGGCGCCATCTGATTTTGCCCTAGCCTCAACTTGATGTGCACTTTCCCCTGAAAAATCAGAAAAATAGGGGAGATAGACCTTCCTCGAAAGAAAATACTATAATCGTATATGTATTGCTAAAGTAAGTATTACAAGAAAAATTAATATTATGTTTCCCACAAATTCTACTATTATACTGGTAGAAGAAGAAACTTTTTAAGAATAAAACTCCACGGAAAGGACTTCAGAAGAGCCCCTCTGTAACGGGAAAAAAAACGTGCACCGGCAGGAATGTAACTCAGCAACAAAAAAACCACAACCCTAGAAGAAATCGCCCCGTACTAGAACCCTAAAATATAAAAATTAAAATAGCATCACTGAACACGTTTTCCGGAACTTGAGTCCCTGAACCATAACGAAAAGCTCATCGAGAAAAATATATCGAAATGAAAATAATTACCTCGTGTTGTTGTGAGGGTGTCTTATCGGATATGGCGGAATGGAAGTCCTTTTTTCCTTTTTTTTGAGTCGATTTTTCTTTAAAAAATCTTCAATATCGAACCTAAAAAATTTCAACTACTTGTCCTGGCTTACTCCCCTTCTAAGGATGGCTTAACAACTCCGCACACTCCAACAACGCCACAATGCACAGGATCAACTTTTTTTTGAACGACTTATTCCTCCAGAGGTAAAACGGAAGAACCGAAAGAACTCCTACGTTACAACCTTCCTCAACCGTGGGTTACTCCTCGATACGTATATAGGATTGCCTATAAGAAGAAAACAGTTTCCACTACTAGCTGTGAAGTTGACAATTATTGCTTTTTCTAGTCAACTGAGAAGTTGAATTTCTCTATTAGTGGTTAATAATTTTTTGTATCATCAACCTGGGTCAATAATGAACAAATTCAAATATTTTGAGAATTCAGGGATAGTAGTTCAACAAAAACTTGAGCAACATTTTGTATACTCAGGAGATTGTCTTTAACGTATTTTCTGCTTGAAATGACCTATCAATATGGAATCATTCATCAAACGATGTCTTTTATACAAGATCCTTTTGTCTTTAACTTTGTGAATTTAATCACCTCACGAATTCGAATATGTCCAATCCTATTGACAACACTTCCATATCAGGTTGACTGGCACTCCATTTAAGCTTATTCTTGAATAAACCGGTTTTATTTTGCTATCTACAGATATTTCGTCCTCTCGAATGATATATTATTGTCTCAATATCCAATAATAAAGTGCATTCATTACATACATCTTTTCTTTTATTTTATCACCAATAATTTCCTCCTTTTAATTCCTTTCTGTCCATAATTTCCAACCACTTCTTATTTATCCTTAAATTCTCTTTCTATTTCAATATTTTTTTCTCTCACATCCAGTTCAGTATATTTTCCTAAGTGTCTTGAAAATACAGGTATTGAGTAAAATTTAATTAAAGAAAACAATATCGACGATTCTATAAAGATTTTCCCAATCAGATTCATCTCCTTATACAAACTGACTCGAAAGTAACTTTATTTTATGAGGATGGCTGGCTAAGCAGATATAATACTTTAGATCGGAAGAAAAGATGTAGAAAACTTCAATCTATAAATCAGTCCTTCCAGTATTTATCAAAGTGCTGTGATAGGCTGCTTTCGACCATTGTATATTTATAAACACCAAACTACCCTTATCAAGTCTGCTCACACTCCTTTCCTTGTTTTGTAGATTTGTTCTGGTTAAGACTGTGTATTCTCTGACCCTCCTTTGTCCCAGTACCCAGGTTAGTTTGACGAATCTCTGGTCTGTAAACCTTCCAGTTCTTCAATGTAATCCCATCCTAATATCTTTCTGTATCAAGATTGCCGCCTGAGTGTCTGACATAATATGGTACTGCAGTTTAAAATTGCTATTCCAAATTAATTTTTTCTCCTCCATATATCGTGAACAACGCATTTTGAGACTGTTTTGGAGGACGTAAGTAACAATTACCAAAAGGTACCAATTGACCCTGACGACGGGCTGTGAGTCCACTTATCACCATTGGGTGATAATAATTTATGTCATATAAGACGTGTATCTTATTCCTTCATATGAACATTATTAGTAGAATCATCCGAATCATGAACATTATTTAATAAAAATGTATAAATATTATTTCGTCTTATCCCAATCTCCATCTCTAACCAAGTTTTCTGTTACTCTAGAAGTACTGCTTGAGAGTTCTGGCTCCGTTATATTGCATGAAATTTCATTTGCAACTTTTTTTTCTATTGTTGACGCTCTCCGCTACATAACTTTGGCAGTAGTTCCAAATTTCCATCCGCCATGTCGCTTGAGAGCTAAGATATCAACTCCAATATTTGCTAATAAAGCGGGCGACATTCTTTTTCTAAGGGAGTGTTCAGTATACTCATCACACTTTACAAAGTTCAGAAATTTAGTAATCTTACTTGGAGTTAGAGAACTAGAATTTTTCCCGACAGCCTGGTCACTTTCAATCACTGTATATTTACGTGTCATTCCATTTTTGGAATCAGGAATAGTAACAATTAGAATAATCATGACTCCATGCCTTAATTCACCAGAACGGTATGCTCCAGCAATTCGCTTTACCATCAAAACCTTTATCATTAAATAAATAATATCATCGGGGCTTCAAACAGGAATCTACTTACATCTCGCCTGTCGAACACATTAGATTTGTTGGGTTTATATCCGTCATTTCCTCTTCATAAAGAGGCTCGAAGAAGCTTGATGGAGGCTTTAGAATAGCAGATTTTTCGTGAAAGTATGCCAAAAGCACGGTTTATGAAATTGCAGTAGTGCAATCTTTGTTTGGCACTATTTCTTGGTAGTACGACTTAATATCCTGTCCAAAAATATTCTGCCAAAATTATCCAGCCAATAAAATCCTGTTCAAGAATATCCTCAACTGGAAATATATCTGAGCCAAGATACAAGTCTATTACTTGGCTTAAGACGGGTGAATCCAATAATTATATTCCCTTCCCCTTCTTTAATGCATAACAAGGCATTTATCCCTCCCATCCAATACTTTCTAAGGTGAAATGCGAAGAGATATTTTTGGAAGGGTTATTTTTAGTAGGGAATATTACAGGATGGGTTTTTTGGCAGGATATATTTGGACAGAATATTTAGTCTTGAAACCCTATTTCTTGAAGCGATAATTGCTAATTCTTCTATATCCATTTGGCTATTATAGTCCAGTCAAAATAAACATTCCAGTTTGAATTAATTCCCAACAAGCTGGATTTTTGTGCAGACCTTGAATACATCATTACAAATAATATGCCAAAAGTCCCCATCGATTCCGCTTGTGCGTTGCTTTTTATTCGAGGTCAAAGGTAACAAATTTGCGTTTTTTTGCGTATATCTCTGAAACAACGAGAGCTATCGAAAAATGGTTCAGACAAAGTTTGTAGATCGTAAAATTGTCTACAAAAAGTATTTCAACAGTATTTTCGACTATATGCACACATTTCCGCACCACCTCTGAGGTAGTGTACACGGCGCTTTTTTTTTAACGTGGTGTCCCCAGTAGGAATACTCCACAATATTTTTTGATGGAGGGAATGTAATGGGACACTATTTTATTGATAAAATTTTTTTATTTAAATTTCATGAAAATTTTAACAGCAAGGAAATTACATCATCATTCATCATCAAATTCTTCATAGTCACTCGTTTCTTACTCATCACTGTCTTCTTCCTCTTTTTGCTCGATTTGTGTAGACTGCTCTAAGAAGAGAGATATATCAGTTATATCCTCATCAATTTCGAAGCAATCTTCATCTGTTGCATTTGATTCAATGTTGGTGCAAGATTGGCCTTGATGAACAATACAATCCAACTTTTCTGCACCCGCAATTGTTTGTGCAGCCTTTTTCGCAATTACAAAAAATTGTATTGAGTAAATTTTCTGGAGCAGGTGGCAGTAAAGTCTGGATTGGCTCCAAACTATTATTCATCAATTTCCAGCCCCAATCTTCAGGATTTAGATCATTGCCTAGCCACACTTGCACTTGGTAGAACACACGAAACAAGTGTTGATTAGCAGAAGCAGATGTTGGAGGGAGACGAGATAACTGCACCCTCTTATTGTTTCTTGTATTTTTCACAAAACTCAAATATCTATACTTGTCTATACATTCCATTTTTTTGGAGCTCCATACATAGCAAGGAGAACACGAATTCCATTGGTGAGGATAACATCTGCTGACGAGTTGATATTTGTAAATACTCTTGCGTTATCAATTAAGTCTTTACGTTTTTCAAACAATTTGAATACTGAATTTTTGCCTCTTTTGAAAATTGCAGATGTCGTATCGCAGCCAGTTATCGCATGAAGGAATAATATATGAGGCTGACATTTTGGATATGAAGTTAAACTTTGTGAAGAATATATTTTCATTTGAACTTGAGCTCTCCCAGATTTTAAAAAGTGAATGATCTTATCACTAGGTGTTCGTGCATTTAATATTATCAACAAATCTACATATTCTCCAACGATAGTTGGATTGGTGCTACTGAATTGTTCAATTGCGGTTTCAATAATGAGGACATCAGCGTCATTTTGAGCTTGTTTCACAACAATATTGGCAGCTGCAAATTCTTCACATAACATCGAAATCAAACGAGATTGATTGTGAGTATTAGCAAGAAACTGCTGTTGGTTTGTCGGAACAGTCAAAAACGATATCAGACGATGAAGATGTTTGCTTAGCTCCACGACGTTGCTCTGCAGCTTTGATATTTTTTGTATAATCAGTGTAACCGTCAAATATTATAGTAACGTTGTGACCAAAGTGTCTACGAACATACTGAAGATATTTGTTCAAAATATCCTCAAATGTGTTCTCTCGATCCCACACAACACGATATAACAGGTATCTTCCATCGATGATGTAGGTAGTATTTGCACTTTCGATATCAATGTTCACACATTCAAAGCAATCATAAATGGCTGACTTCTGTGTCTTAAGCATTCCAATTGCATCAAAGAGCGATAATGGGTAAGGGGTTAATTCGTACTCGAAGAATGTTTCAAGCTCATCTTCAAATGTCTTCGTAATATTCATGCGTTGAAATAATAATACAGGATCTATTGGGACCTTCTCATCATGAATCTTCTTGGTACTGTTCATAGATAATAGAGGTAGTACTTAATCACCACGTGTCAATTTAATATTATTAAATGTTTGGCCCATCATTTTACTCATAGATGCAATACCCACTTCACGAGCATTATGGCATTTGGTTTTATCATCCCCGACGACTCCATTGGCAATGGACATGATTTTGTTCAATTCAGGATAAGGATCATGTGAGGAAAACCATTCACGAAGTTTCTTGATGTCTCCAGTATCTCTCTTTACGCGGGAATCCCTTGCATCGACATGCTGATCTGTTGTGTCTATTCTTACAACCGCTAAATCCTCCAATCTAGGACGGACGATGACTCACACAGAATTGTATATTTTTTACATACCTGTGTGCATGGGGCAAACAAAACTATGTTCTAATATTTTTTGTTTAAATGGTTAACCCGATGATGCATACTGGCCACGAATGAGTGCATATTCGTGTTTTCTAAGTTTAAAATAGCCATAATTCGAGAACAGTGCCCCGTAGAAGAAAAAGTGTTGATACCTTTTTTGTAGACAATTTTACGATCTACAAACTTTGTCTGAACCATTTTTCAATAGCTCTCGTTGTTTCAGAGATATACGCAAAAAACGCAAATGTGTGACCTCTGACCTCGAATAAAAAACAACGCACAAGCGGGATCGATGGGGACTTTTAACATATCATTTGTAATGACGTATTCAAGGCCTGCACAAAAATCCAGCTTGTTGGGAATTAATGCAAACTGGAATCATAAATTAGTCTATTTTGACTGGATTATTATATAAATTGTTGATGAAATAACAATGATCATGACGCAATAGAAGCTGTATAATAGTATATCAGGTACCAAGTGTTAAAAACGTTACTTTTGTCACGAGTTTTTGAGGCACGAGTTTTAGTGGCGGAAGTAGAAAAATATATTCTCTACTTTCTCGATCTGCTCCAAGTATATTTGAGGTTGTATTGAACATTTGTTCCAACCAGGTATTCCAACAAAAAGTTTAATCAGTTCTGATTCGCAAGTAAAAAATGGGAAATGTTATTCAAATAATCACCAGTAGCGTTCTCAAACGAGCTACTGTGTTAGCGAAACGCGTCACAAATATCCATTGCACTCAGTTCAAACATAATAAAGAATTGAACAAATTAAATTGTTTCATCCAATCGTTTAGTATGGATCCTCATCAAGTAAAAGCCTCATCTATTCAATTTTTATAAAGTTTATTTCCAAAATATTCTTAAAAAGATCTGTTGTTATTTTTGCCAACAGAAAGAGCATACTTTACAAAAGGATGTTATTTGGATCGAATATTTAAAAGTTAAATCATTCCATTACTAAACGTTCTGGAAAGGAGAATTTATGTTAACCGCTTTTGTCTTGTTTACCGACAATATTGAATGAACGAAGGTATGTAACGAGCTTGTATAGTCATTCCAATTTCCAGAGTAATGGAAGTTGGTTTTTCAGCCACACAACGGTTTATCATCATCATCTGCATCATTTTAACTTTGTTGCAAAGCACTATATAAAAATATATTGAGAAAAAAGCTCTTCAAAAGAATTATTAAGGTATTCAGTTAGGGGAGTTATTTAGAGTCAACAACTTACCTTTTGTTTATTCCCCAGATAATAGTAGAGATCTTCAGTTGAACATTTTGAATATTATTTTCAAAGTGTATAGTTATAGACACTGAATCACTCGATTTTCTGTTGTCACTCTGTGGGTTAACCCACTGGTCACAGGACCAGTGGTTAAACTATGTGTATTAGTAGTTACGTTACGTCCTTTAAATTATAAATTTTTAACATACCAGTAATCCCACTAGATTAAACGATTGATTAAACGATATTCGGGCTACTGCACCATTCCCTACTACCTTTTTTTGTTAAAAGCAATGATGAACAGACCGCCGGAAGCCTCTCCGTTCATATTTATAAAAATTTGAATATTTTAAATTTTGCGTAAAGTTAATGAGCAGAAACTATAAGTATTGATTTTTTGACCGAATAGACTTGTCTGTGTCTGTTCCACCAAAAATGTATTACGATAAATTAACTCCAATGTTAAAATGTCATATACCTGGGCTAAGTTCGAGAACATCGCACTAGTTTGAAATTCACTTATTTTTGTGTCCGAGAACTCCTTAGAGCGACACTCGAGTGACGCTCAAATTACACCAGTCCCGACTCGGTTAGAAATCGCACCTGTCAGTTAGGTTTGAATATTTTGTGGTTAGAATTTAGATTGGTATGTACGACTATGGAAGTTTATTGAATTTTTAACTTAAAAATAAATTAATTTCCTCCTCCTATTCAAATTTAAAATATTATTAAGCTTATTTGTGGTAGATTGGCGTGCATAAAGAGTTTTAAAATTATTTCTGCTTAAAACTCTTGGCGCCAGATTCATAATGTTAGACCTAGGATAGTTATAAATATTCTAAAATTCATCTGAAACTCCTTAAAAGTACCTACTTATAGCTGAGAATAACTCCTCCAAAGCAATCTTCACACCTTGGATGTGTTCTTTTCCGCGGTTGCAACTTTGACTCAATCTGGGATATTAAAGAGATTTTCATTTCAATATCCGACTCGCTTTCTGAGTCGGGATGTACCTATCCCTTCAAGCAACTGTTTTCCCAATGAAAGCGCAATCAATGCGACACGTCTTTTATCCATATTAATTACAATCTAATTACAATCTACATTTAAAATGGAAAAACTTGAAAGTTGAACAATAATATTCAAAAAAGTATGGTTATAGTTAACAACCACAAGAAGGTAAATCCGTTCGAGAACTCATTCGATGGAGCGTCGCACTACGATCGCCCTTTACCCCCACCAATCAAGTGCAAAATTTCAGCATTGATTAAAAAATAGGAAAGATACGCAACGCATACGAGCGAAACGTGTCCTCCTATGGTTATGACATGTAGATGGCAGCACCTCTGAATATGGCTTTGAGATTTCAGTCGCTTCGATATCTCCGATGGGTGTAGGTCGTGGTACTGCTCTCTCGTTCAATAAACGCACGGAAGATCAGTAGCGCACTTTACAACGATTCTCGTGTCTGCAGAGTTACGAAACTTGCCATTAATTCATTATGTGCATAATTTTTTGCAGACGCGAACCTAAGTAAACATGTAAAATCACTTGATTTTAACGATAAAATAGAAAAATAGCGAAGTACTCTAAGGGGACATTAACGCCCAAGATGTATTTAATAACAGAAAATAATTCAATGAATCAATATTTCATTTAAACCAATATAATTAATAATTAATCTATATATTATATAAAAGAGTTGTGTTAGTTACGCTATTTATAACTCAAGTACGGCTGAAAATTGGTATGGACGTAGCTTAGAACCGAGACACAAGCATAGGATACTTTTGGTTCCGGTAGGTGGCGCTGCAATTGGGTTCGTACTGAACAACTCCTAAACGGGTGGGCCGATTTAGATGAAATTGTATTGTAACAATGAAGATAGACATAACACAATATAGCCGATAGTTATGAAAAGCAATGTTCATGAGATATTATATGTTGACTCAAAATTGGTATAATATGGTAAGACAAGACAGAAGAACGTCTGTCGGGTCCGCTAGTTTAACTAAACAACCACTCTGTTGATAATATCGACACTTTTCTATGTGGATTATTTTAATATTTTTTTTGCTAGAATTTGTTTCTTGTTTTGCCGTTTCCCATTTTAAATGCTGAAACATTTTCATTTTAATGAATAAGCTTAAGATAAAATCTTTGTGATAAGCACAAGATGAATTCTCAAGTATTTCACCCCAATCAACCGAGTTTTGCATATAATGCCTGATATTCTTTGAAACATCGGGGGCAGCTTTGTATTGGCCAAATGCAACATTGAAACTTACCAACAAATTACGTACTATATTGATAAATTTTTCAGAAGGTGTTTTAAGAAAAGTTACCGTGTTTCCTGTACAACCGTAATCTTTGAAAAAAAGCAATAATTCGTTACGGCTTATGTTTGGTCCGTCTTCTCTTTGATATTTAGATGCGCAAAAATTACACCCAAATTTCTGATAAACCTTATGCAGTAAATACTCGGCTACATAAGCATTAGAACATTCTTCTAATGTAGATGTGGAATCTAAAATAACTAATGTCTTTGTTCAACCTGTCGTTGTTTGAACAATCCAAATAAACACATTGGTGATGTGACGTACTCATTGTCTACTGTGGCTAACACAACAAATCTTACGAAAAAATATTCAAGAGACCTATAAACCAATATATGATAAGTACGTGGAATAAAACACGTTATAACAGACGGTACTCCCAAAAATCATTAAAATCTGGACTACACTGGCACGGAGTCGAAATAACTCTCAAAGCGACTGAAGAGTTTCCAGATTGTAGTTGATATTTCTTCCGTCGGCCTGGCGTATTAGTACAGCCGGCTAGTTTGTGGACGGTGCGATGCGAGAAGTAAGATGAGTGAGACAATAGTGCGCGATAGACATATTCACGCCTTTTAACATAGCCTTTGCGTATCTTTCCTATTTTTTAATCAATGATTTCAGCCAGTGTGACGTTCTCGAACTCCTGGAAATGTTATTGTCACTTTGACATCGATAAAAAAGGTGCATCCTTTTTTATCGGATAAAAACTCATCTTCCTCAATATCTAGTAAGCGGACGTCACTTTTACACAATGACAATGAGTCGCAATTATTGTTGTTGTTGTTCATCCATACCAAATTCACAAAAATTCTAAGGTAAATTGGCTACATTTATTAGAAAGGATGAATAATTTCATTTAAAACCGAGTCTCGCACAAGCTTAACTTCGCATTTTTCCATTCAAAACACAAAATGTTTATCCTCATACTGTGTTACGTGCAAATATCCCTCTAAAGCGCACAACGGATATTCTCATAACGTTTTTAGAACGATCCTACCAAAAACATCACCGACTTTTGGGATCGTTTTGGAGGAATAAGGATTCATAAAATGGGCTCTACATGAAAGAACCAAATTAATTTCGAACATTTTAAGTTGAAGTTGTAAGGGTATATTAACGATTCTATGCCTCATTTTTGGTTTTAGGGGTTCAAAAGGACTAAATCCTCTCAGGATTTAAAATTTATAAAAGGGATGCAAGAGTCAGTAAGATAAAGAGTCGCGAACTGGTATTAAATGTATATAATTAATGAGATAAGTCCGGTTGGATATTAGATACGTCATACAAACATCGAAAGAACAAGGTATTTGTTGAAAAGGGGAAAGATTTAATACAGATCTTCTATAAGCAAGTTAATGCAAATAATAGAGCAGTGGTACTTTTGCTTTGTATTTCCATTGTACCTCTGAACAAGTATAATTTTGGTCTTCTTATTCGCCATGTACAGTGTCCCCAACTTTTCGAGAACAAACAAATATGTGCATGCCAATAGGTTTGGTTGGACCAGTTATACAGGATTTTGAAGTTTAGCCAATTTTTTGTTTCATTCTACTGCAATAAAACATACTATGAGAATAATCATACATTATATCCCAAGACCTATGAATTTAATCGATTTAGCTATCGAAATATTTTGAGAATTATCTTGCTTGGGAAATAGTTGAATGCACTATGCATGAAAATATTTGGCAAAAAGCAAGATGATGCAAAAAATATTGGAAAAATAAGTGGACGGTTTATTCCATTGAAAGTTATAGGTCGTATGGTGGGTATACGGCTAGATAGTTTCCTGAATAATTTAAAACAACAACAAATATTGTTATTGAACATTTTTTGACAGTTCCAATAACCAATAAAATTTCCCTATTTTTTATCATATGAACAATTTCACCCAATCATGTCAACATTACACTGATAACAGACCATGGGCTGTTTTCACGTTGCTATGGACACATACCAATTGATTTATTTCGAATTTGAAGTTTCAAATATTTAATATTTGGAAATGTCGCGATTTGGTTGTAATTCTATAATTGGTAAAAAATTTTCTATCCGAATAACCCTCGGACATTGATAAATGCTCAAAAATTTTATGAGTACTTTCTCAAGCTTGCTGCTTGTAGGCAACAACGAGGGCAACAAGCTTTCGACATCTGTCATAAAAATTTGAAAATTTGTTAGATTTTTCGATTGAACAGTAATTCCTTAATTTAATATTTTTAGTCATACAAAGATACAAAGAGGGAGAAATAGAGATACTAATTATTTTTGCTTCGTATCCGTGAAATTGTAATAAATATTGCAATTTGTATAAGTTATATGTTTGTGTCTCATTGCTATTTATATTGGATAAGACATTGGATAAGATGGATTGATGGTATAGTGTAACTAATGTTAATGTGATGACCTTGAATTGTATTACAAATTTTATGCAGGTTAATTTTAATCCACTATAATAATTTGAATTACATTTGAAAAGCATTATTTCACAAAATTCGAATTTATAAGAAAGTTTTATGCACGCCATTGGGCGGATTTTTCCTTCAAAGGGATTAAAAATATGGGTCATCACATTAACAATAGTTACACTATAGCTCTATTAACATGCATAATTCTCATTTTGTTGATAATTTCATGATTATCACTGGAATTTGAGCATTCCAAGACTCAAACAAATGCATTTTAACCGAGAAACTATACCGGGTGTCCCAAGTTATCATATACAGGCAATATCTCGCTTATTTGTCAAGATAATAAAAAAATAAAAAAACTGCATTGAATGGCATTAAAGTACCTTCATAATGACTTATAAGAAAATGTTTTACATTTGACGACTCTGTGGTAGCTACCCCCCACTTTTTATTTTCTAATGGCACCCCCTGTATATTGTCATTGAAAATTGCGTGTCGTTCCATTTGGAATATAACAATAGCACATACTTGGTATTTTTTTCAATTAATAATAACAAAAGCATCAATATTTCATGAAGTATAAATTTCAACTGAAATACCTCTGATGCAATTCAAAAAACGAACAAAAAATTACAGCAAGTGTTCAAAATTATTTCCTACAGAATCCTTGCAAGCTGCAAAACGTGTTAAAAGTGTTGTTGTGCAGGCCCCGTCTGAATCATAGCTGGTGTAACGTTACGAGATGCTTCACGAATGCGTTCTTTAAGATCCTCTAATTTAACACGTTTTGCAGATAGCAAGGATTCTGTAAGAAATGCTTTTGAACACTTGCTGTAATTCTTTGTTCGTTTTTTGAATTGCATCAGAGGTATTTTACTTGAAATTTATACTTCATGAAATATTGATGCTTTTGTTATTACTAATTGAAAAAAATACCAAGTATGAGCTATCGTTGTATTCCAAATAGAACGACACGCAATTTTCAATGACAATATACAGGGGTGCCATTCGAAAATGAAAAGTAGGGGGCCGCAGAGCTGTCAAATGTAAAACATTTTTTTATAAGCCATTAGGAGGGTAATTTAATGCCATTCAATGCAGTTTTTTCATTGATGAATACCTACCTTGTCAAATAGTGTTTTATTATCTGGGACTGCACATAGCTATATCAAGTGAATGAACATATGCATTGTATGCGAATGAAATCTCAATTGTCTTGAAGGTGTAACGCGTTTTCCTCCTTCACGTGGCTCCTGCCACACGAACACGTTACTATGGCCACCCTTGACTTTAAATCCTTCGACGGAATGCTCGGCCGCCAGATTTTTAACGTGGTTTGCTCCACGGCCCCTTGACCCTTAGCGTCAAGAGTTCCAGATAGCCTCAGATGGAGGTTACGGAAAATTCCAGGGGTCTTGTTGAGTTTACCTTTACAATTTACCTATCTGTCTATAAAATTTACAGCACGGATGTTTCAAATATCGGTCCTTTAGTGTAAAGTTTATGGTTGATAAAAAAAATGAAACAGGATTTTAATCCTCTAGTCTATTAATATTCTGTGGTCCTTTTAATTCTGAATCTACAGGGATAAGCAAGATAAAGGGGAAAATATAGTAACGGACGAAACGGTCGAGGTCGGTTAGTTTAACAAATACAACTTAAATCGGCCGGGTAACCGAACAAGTTGTGGCTAAGCCTCTTGCAAGTTCGGGAAACCTTTTGGATTCAAAGGAGCCACGGAAACCTACTGAAATGCGATAATAATGAAATATATGATCCACGGAACGGTGATAGAACGTCTGAATCTGTCGGGTATTTGAATTAGTTATGGCTAAGCCTCTTGCAAGTTCGAGGTACCCTTTGGATTTAAAGGAAATATTAAGAAAACTATTGTTGAGACACTGAAAGAAATAACTTGGCCCACGAGGTGACGAAAGAACGGTTTAAATCTGCCGGTTAATCGAACAAGTTGTGGCTAAGCCTCTTGCAAGTTCGAGGTACCCTTTGGATTTAAAGGAAATACTCAAGAAAGGAAGAAAAAAAAATTAAATAAAAAAAATATATTATAAATTAATATTTTTGGAATGAATTTCACGAGTTTAAAAGTTACCTAGTTATCGACACACAGAGTAAAAATTTCGAGACCGGAATAATGTTGAAATATATCACCAACCACACCAGTTTTTATTACCTATGTATAAATACTGCAGCAACTAGAATCATAAAACCACCAAAGAACCGGATTATAATAATCCAATCAATTACTAATTAATAGGTTAAACGCTCTAATACAAAAAAAATAAATTAAAGCCAACTATATTTCCAATATCAATCTTTATTTAAAGAGAGAAAAAAGAAAGAAAAGGAAAAAAAAACATATATACCGGAAAAGACAAAAAATTTAAATGGAGAAGAAAAGAAAAGAAAATTATAAGTTATATTAACTACTACATATGTATTATATTGTACAATATCATGTATTGAAAAAAAAAAAAAAAAATTGGTTGGGGTCCATACTTCTTTAATAAAAAAATGAATGAAGTAAAACATATTCGGCTAATGGAGTCTCTCCCTGGTCATAAGCAAACGAAAAAAAAATCTTTATTTAAACAAAAGCAAGAAACAACAACATAAAAAAACTTGTCACTCAATGGAGACATGAGAACTGTAATTAAAATTTTTCAACGAGAACATCTACAAAATTTTTAATATTAAGACGGCGGTACGGTAAGCTTTCGAGAACTGTATACCTATTTATTTTAACTATCAATCTAGATTTGTGTTACCAGAAATAATTACGGAATAATTCTATATATGTTTACGGAATATTAATCTAAATCGACGGTACGGAAAGTCTTTGTATATATTACTATCGAAAATATTTTACCTTTCAAACTATTTTCCGGATTCCGGAGTCGGACAAGTACGGGCACTTATTTCGTTAAAAAAAAAATAACTCGTTACAAAGGAAACCTATTATACACCTTGTGATAACTTTCTGCGAAAAGTATTTATCTTCTCAAACAGCTATCGTTCTTTAATCGTCTCTTATAATCAATACGGATTGTGCTACTCACGACAGTCATTCATTCCACTTCTGAATTCGCCTAACAAACTTATTTTTCTGATCACACTTACAATTTGCACTTGATTGAGTGGTTCGGTAGATGGAATAAATGTTGTCATAAAAATAATAAAAAGGAATGAATAATGGGAGGAAATTTGAAATAATTTATATTGGCAGCTTGGAATAAAAAGGAAGTAGATCCATTTTATGTTTTTGGATAAAATTCGTTTTGGATTGCGGAAAAAAATGTCAGATCTCTTAATACCGAGATTAGGTTATAAGGACGCGTAGGCAATGAATTGAATATCCATTTCTAAATGTTTCACTTTTAAAAGTCTCTTTTCATCTTCTTTCAGAACGGACAGTTTTCAGTGTACAATTTTCCGTAAATATACCAGTTACTAATTTTGCTAGGTACAGACAGATCTTTTTCCAAGAATTTGTATGTATTTATCTTGTGTAATTTGAGCCACAGGGTCCGGGCTATAAAGCAATTGTCACGGCTGCTCCATCGCTTCTATTTATCGATTATATCAGATGAGTTGATAGGTAGTAGTGTCGTTGAGATGTTTCTTTCCGTTCCGTACTTTGCGAATACATCCGCTTCATATTTTCTCTACACATTGCTGTGATTTAGGACCCAGTATATTTTGACGTAGTATTTAAGTTATCAAGTTTATACAACGTTGAACGGCAGTTCCTTATGGCCTTTGATCGTTTCGTTCTTTTTAATGTAGCTTACCATCTGAGTATATGGTAACCAGAGATGTGGCTCCGCTAATATATTTTTTAATGACAAGAATTATTAGCACTTGGTTGACATCGAGTCTGTTCATAAATCCCATTGTTTTCTGGAAGTTTAATCTTTCAGGCTATATTCCTGCTCCTCATCCAGGTACTCTCTTCTTGGGAGGTTAGTAGTTATCTTCAGTCAAAAGCCACTCCTATCTACCGAATAGTCGCTGTATAAGCCTATGAAGTTACTAGGGGTCTAGTATTGACTCTGGCGCAGCTTATATACTTTATTGTTGAAACAATATCCAGCTAAAAGGGTTTTTGCTGTGATAGGAGTTAATTTTCATCCACTAGACGCAAAATGCTGCTCTTCCTCTTTCCATCCTTGAACAACTCCCATACCTACTGTATACTAAGCTCGATCATTGACTTTCGCTGATCAGTACATTACATTATTGTGTTTTTGTATCTTGTATGTATGTATCTATGTATTTGTGGTGACATTTACTGAGACCTAAAAGATCTATTGTGCCTCCTTACTTCTACTTAGTTTCTAGGGAGAGTCTCAGAAACTAATAGCTCCTTCAGTCCTGTTGCCCGGAGAAATTTTAGGATATATGCAGGCTTCTACTTGGGTAAATGTTCCTTTTCTATCCAGTAACCAGAGTTATGCCCTAGGATTCTGAAGTGCAGTACAATTAGAAAGTGTGTGGGTGGAGGTTTCTTCCTCCATGCAACAAAAATCTTTGATGGTCTGAGCCCTACTAGATCTTTCCAATGGTCAGATCTCCCATTTTTCTCGGCTACACCTATTTCTTCCACTAATAGATTGGGACTGATTCCACAAAAGGATTCAGGCCCACAAAAGGATATTTCAGTTACCCTCTTCGCTAGCTCATCTGCTATTTCATTTACTTCTATTTCATTGTGTCCTGGAATCCATAGTAAGGTGACTATATTCTTCTCGCCTAGTTCATTGAGTTTGTCTTGGCATTCTCACACCATTTTCGAACTAATTACACAAGAGTTCACTGCTTTAATGGCTGCTTGACTATCCGACGTAAAATGATAATCCTTTTTCTTCTGTATTCTTCATCAATAATGAACTGGGTGCACTTTCTTATGGCGTTGATTTCCGCTTGAGAGATACTTGGGGTTTTTCACACGCTTTCGGAGTTTTTGGTCTCTTGCCAGAATACTCCTATCCCAGTTTCTTCTATTACTTTGTAGAAGTCTGTGTACCATTGAATTGCATTCTTTCCCAGTCTAGTGATGGTATTTGGATCCCATTCCTTCCTGCTGCTCAATTCCATAACGAATTTCTTTCAAAAGTTATACCAAGCTAAGTAAATGGACTCATTCTGTTCTCGAACACTCTGGCAGCGCGTAACGCAGACTCAACCTCCGACAAGGCGTTTCGAGAGATTCAGGGCGAGTTGTATCAAACACTTAAACTTGGTTTAATGATGTTTAGACTGTGGCTGATTGATGTATTTATTATCAACAATTACATCAGTCTAATCATCAGTCATCATTAAACCGAATTTAGGTGTTTGGTACAACTCGCCCTCAAGAATCTTTGGCGAATACCGATCCCGAATAAACAGATTTAGTGTGAAGCAAACGTTTTAAATACTCAAATATTTTTTTTCAATACATCTGTTAGTTTCATTGAATAAATTAGGACAAAGATTGTTGAGAAAATAACTTGAGCAAATACCAGAACTTCTTGAAACAATTTTTCTAATAATTCGAGTGATTATGTTTATTTACTTTTCAATCAAATAATTACTAATATGAAACATATATGAAATAACATATAAATGAATTCTTGAACACAAACGCTTTCCAACAGTTATGCTTGATAACACCCCTTGATTTGTATCAACACTCCAACCATAATCGTCCTTCATTTATCCTTATTACACTTGAAGTCCAAGTATCCCCCTAGTCACGACAACCACTTTATTTATAAATTATCTACAATTCTCTCTAACACACAATACTTTATAATATAATTATATTTTGTTATTGTAGGGTCTGGGTCTGCAAGATAATGGAGGTCTGGGGAGCAGTAACGGAGGGGCAGTTTCCCACTTCGAACCACAGGTAGCTATGTTGTGCGATTCCGGAATCCACGGACAAGAGGCATACCACCCCAAATACATGACAGAGCAGGGAGAATGGATTTCAGACCTTTATTCCAAGGCTACTTGCTACAAAGATAAAATGGACATCCTCAACTATTGCAAAAAGGTAAGTTTAGTGTTTAATTGCTAATTTAATCACAAATGTTCAAGAAAATAGTCGTACTTTTTTAACAAGGTGTAAACAAGAAATGGCTAGGAATTCATTACTTATTTTAAATTACATTCATGATAGACAATCTAGAAATTGAATCTATGTGATGGATCCTATCCTTGTCTCAGTCGGAAGTAAATATTTTCAATGAAGGCGATAATCACAAGAAAAGTTTTTGGTATTTATCCTTCTTATACTTCACTCTACTTCAATAGTAAAAACACTTTCACTCCTACAGCATATCCATGGAGTATATATTATTATATATTCAATGAAAAAGGTCAACCAGAATTCGAATTTGTGTTTAATGCACCATTTTCAGAAAACGTTTGAAAAATTACTAAATGAAACCTGTAGACTATGAAAATATTAGTTTAATCCGCCATGAAACAATAAAAACTATAATGAAAATTGAACCAATACAAAAGAAGTATTTCATAACACTTCAACTGTCTATGACTGATGACGCTAGCAAAATAATGTAATGCTTTTCTTATTTATTTAAACAGTTTTCACCGTGGGATAAAATTATACACTCACTATGGCTAATTACTATCGATTTATTAAAGAAACACTTACACACTATAATAATCTTAATTTATATACACACTACTTAATGTCTATTAATTTATCTACACACGGTATAATAATTGTCCTAATTTATCTTCAACACTATTTATATTCACTTCTGTTCACTCACTGTATACTGAAACTGTTTACCGATTCACTGTATACTGAACAACTCCTATTCACTCGAAAACCCGTGTATATATACTCCTTTTCGAATCTATAGAAAATTCTTGAATATACCACCTTTGCGTATACTTCATAATTCGGGAACATTCGAGTTAAACCATTGGTCTTGGTACGCTTCGAGAAATTTTCTAGAAAGGTCGCATTCATCGTTTGCGACAGGACCGGCTTCGGAATTAGTGAGTTCGTAACAATAATGAGAGCTTGAAAAAAAAACAACAAATGGAAAACGACGAATCGACTTAAATAAATTAAAACCATATAAAAATGAGCTCCAACATCGTTGACAATCATAAGTTATGTATCTTTTGTTTCTTAAACTGTATTAGTGTATGTATTTTTTTTTGTTAATTAATTTGGGAAATTAAACCACAGTTTTCTTTATATTTTTTCAATTCAACATCCCGTAGCGTTCCAGCTGCCGTTATCAAGAACAAATGAGTTTTTTTAAATTCTGGTCTCTGTCTGACATTAATGAAAAAATTTAACAACTAGACAATCAATAATATTTTGAAGTTCAAGCCTACAAAAATATGTTGTCATCATGTGAATGAGACAAATTTTATTTAGGTAGCAGACCATTAAAAATCCGAATAAATGAACACAAAAGGTATATTAAATATGGGGAGTTTTTCAAGTCAGGTATTTGCAAAAATGCTTGAGAAGATGGGCATCATGTTAAATGGGATTCGGCATACATAATATTGGAAGAGTTCAATACTAAAAGACGAAAAAATTGTAGTCAAATTCTGGAATTGGAATTGCAAAATAATCATATTATTACAAAAAAGTAACACCAAACGCGTTTTAATAAGTGAAAAAGCGCTCCTGGAGCGTGCACTTCACTGGATCACATTCCTAGTAGACTGTAATATTATTATTAATAATATTGTTTGACAATCACATTTGTCGAAAAATGGCCTTTACACACGCTGGTACATACAATATTTTTTCTACTACCGGAAAATACACAAGTTTAATAGTAATTAGTGCGTAAACTAAGTTTGATTTTTTTTTAGAAGAAACTATAGCGCTTTAATTGATTTCGTATAAAATATCATATTTCGATTAATATACCCAATACTTATTAGGTATGTACTTTACTGAACTCTAAATGTTTCAATCTCTGATTTGAAAAAAACTCAGATTTAATATCCGTTTATTTTACCCACCCATGTTTTTATAAGACAAGGTATAACTAGATACAAACTGGAACCTTTTTTCCACTCACCCGAAAGTGAGGACATAAAGCAGTCCTTCAAATAGATCACTTATCCTTATCCGTATACGTAACGCAACGGAGAACTGTATCTGTAGAGTAGGGAGGGTGAGTGTAGGCTCACAGCACTTAGGCCACATGAGACCCATTGCACATCCACCCGAGGAGTTGTCCTCTAGGTCATCGTCCATCCTGTCCCTCCCACTAGGAGACATCTCCTTTACATCGGCAGGTGTAGGCCAAGACTCACCGAACACAAACTCTCTAATTGACGATATCTCCAGACACTCGTAAAAGACATGCCCGACAGTTTCATCTTCCTGTTCATACATCCTATATAGAGGTGTGTCCACTAGCCCCATATTATGGAGGTGTTTCCTTAGTTGACAGTGGCCAGTCAGAAATCCTACTGTTAAACGTAGGTTTTTCCTGGTCATCGCAAAATACTTCTTCGACGCCAGCTTTCCAGGGTCGCCCATGGTGATCCTGGCCAGACTGCATCCTTTGATTCCATCCCATCTTTTAACGGAGATACGTGATTAATCAAAAAGAAGTATAAAGTAAATGCGTTCGTAACGTAACCATACATGTGTTTTGATAGACACTTGTAGCTTGTCATACGTTTTTACACGTATCCGTATCCGTATTGGAGTTACGTTGACGTAGAGAAATTGTCAAAAAAACCTTTTTAGCAGAAAACGTATCGTTTCGTTCTGTTTTTATTGTATAACCTCAAAGTTTTTTTATTTTAGACCATCGAGACGGGTCTTCGAAGGGGTTTTGGCCATCAACCTCCATCAGGAGGTGAATGTCGTACTCTGGCCCGTAAAAAAGACGCTCTCCGTTTAACTTTAACACACATGCACAGCTCGTTACGGATACGGATAGGTGAGAAATTTGAGACAAGCTAAAAGTCTCTAATATTTAACCTAACCGAACACGGAACACAATAAAGCAATACGTACGTTAGGTACGTGTGACGGATAAGTGGTGATTTTTAGAGCTGCTTCATGTCCCTAGTGTGTCTGAAGTACGTTACTTACACACGGTAGTAGAGACGAATTTTAAAAATTTAATAGATGAGGCTTCCACTTTATAAAGATCGAAACTAAACGATGGAATAAAAACATTTAATTCGTTCAAATCTTCATTATATTTGAACTAAGTTCAATACATATTCGTGATTTATCATGATTACGATCTACTGTGAATGGACCTTTGAAATATTACTGATTTTCTAGTTGTCGAATTTTGTCATCAGTGTTAGATAGGTACCAGAATTTAAAAAAAAACTCAATTATTGTTCTTAATAACGGTAGTTGAAACGCTACTGAAACGTTGGATTGAAAAAATATCAAAAATAGTGTGGTTAAATTTCTCAATATAATCAACAAAAATAATGAATCAGGTATTTATGATATGAATGGTATGCTAAAAATTTCATAAAATTCAACACATCGGTTTTTTCAATTTGAAAACAGTGCGATTGAATATTCGCCTCTAGCTAAATAAACAATACTGATATTCAATTGTGAATAATTAATTCTGACCAGAATTATACATTAATAGGAAACTCAGTATTGTTCGAATATATTTTCATTTACTATGATAAGAGTTTCTGCAAGAATTTTAAAGCAAAAGGTTTGTTTTTCTTGCTCATTCAACCCAAGAAAATCTAAATAGACAGTTGATTCATAATTAGTAACTAAAATAAAACACACACATTGGTATCGCCGAAGCAGAGAAATATTTATCATTGCTAACACCGGCTCTGCAAACAAGATGTTATAAGTAGGTTTTACGAGTCTGGGTCCGTTGGGAACTGATGACCCAAGAGGACGAGACTGTCTGTCTGTAGGAGTAATTTTCAGGAAACTAATCAATAGATGAATTTATTCTCTGCTCTGTGAAACCTGATATAAGCGCTACATACAGTAAAGTCGTGTATTGTAACTACCTCCCCCTTCGTTAGGGAGGTGAGGTCGCTAAATGGCGACATTCTCGAGTGCCGTCAAGACCTATTAAAGTCGAAAGATGAAGTAATTTCGAAAAGAAAAGCTCGTATGGTAAAAACCATTTTAGCTGTGGTATGGCGTGTACAGTTTTTCAAAAATGTTAAAAAAACAGTTACTTGTACATTCTCGAGAGCGTCTGATATTCATACCACGTATACCCCAAGTGCCTCTGATAACGACGGTATACTAATCTGCTGGTTTGCGTGGTGGGGATAGGCATATAAAGTAGTCAAAAATCCAGAAAAAAAAATTCACTTGAGCGCGTCAGGTTTTCGGAGGGGGTGTTAAGTAGGCCCCAAGGAAGTTCCCTTTAAAAAAAACTGACGATTTTGGCGTGACGATAAGTTACGACAAATTTTTGAAAATGCAAAAAAAAGTTCTTTTGAAATACTCGAGCGCGTCAGATTTTCATAGGGGAGGTTTATCTCGGTATCCTCGAAGTATATTTTCTCAACCTGACAAAAATGTTGGTGGGTTCTCTTAATCTGACCGAAAAAGGTTTTTTTCCCTTGTTTTCTCCCTGATAAAACGGGGAATTTAAGAATGACAATAAAGCGATAGATACAACCAACGTAAATGTGAATGAAATGTAGTACAAATTGTATTATAATTGTATTGTTAGGTATGACCTTTACATTTTTGCTATTTACAATTCATCTTCTTTTTCTTCACTGGAACTTTCATATAATATAAATATAATAAATAAATATAACTGTATATTTTAATAATACTTTTGTATACAGATACGCGTAACTTTTTCCGAGTCCACGAAAATTGTCGGGAAGCTTTAGGAAAAAAAAATGTTGAGATATAGAAAAAGTTACATAATTTGATCATCGTTTTTTCCTTTCAATTTTTTTAACACCCTCCGTTTTCGAGATATACTGAAAAAACCGGGAGTTTGAGTTTTCATGATGCTTTAAGTCAAAAAGTTTTAACTTTGGAAAAAAATGTAAAGAGACCTTTTTTGTGTAAAATAAAATTACTTTTTTTTTATTCGAACTTTTTTTTGTAAAATGTATCGTTCGCGACTTATATGCCGCAACGCGTTTTTCGGAAGACGAAATGGCTCCTCCACACTTCCGGTCATGCGGAAACCGGCAGATTTAGTATTTTTAGTAAGTTTTAGACTATATTCTTCAAAATAAAAAAAAATAAAAATCGCGCTAGAGAATGCCGGATCAACGTTTTTTTTACAAGTCCGCGACCCTATAACTCGGCGGCGTCAAGGACTTATTGTCAGATTAGTTAAATTTAGTTTTAAAACACTGAAATCAACCCCCAATATTTTAATCTGACGCGCTCGAGTATTTCAGACTATCGTTTTTTTTTTACTAATCTGATCGTCTATCCTAGGCGCGCGTCACTACATATAGAGCTAATACTTTCCAAAGTTGTTCTATTAGGTCTAAGGTATCTCTCATATCTTCAACTGCCACGCTCGAGTATTCCCAAAAAATCCCCCATTCGCTTCCGTAAGTAACAACTTTCAAACACAATTAGATCAAGACGTGATAAAAAAATACCGTCCGTTCCAGCATACAAGCCCGCCGGAACAGACTTGAAAACAAAGTCATTCTACTACAGTGAAGGTACGAAGTATTTTCGAAAATAAAATCATTCCACTACTGTGGAGGTACAAAGTATTTTTTGAGTAGAAGATAAGATATCAAGGACAATTGAAAACATTTTACACAATAACTGTAATGAATGAATCGTCACGCGTAATTGGTGTCACTACAAAAATTAGCACTGGATGCCCATTTGTAATGATTAGATCGACGTTATCCTTTGGAAGGTGTATCACTTTATTTGTGCGTTGGATTAAGACAGGAACACGAAGCATGTTTAGTTTCTGACACCCAGAGGAAGAAACAACAGAGCACATGTATCTTGTACTAGGCGATGAGAAGCCACCGCCAAGAAGTAACATGCAATATTCAGTGTCAGGCTGATTGGCTATTTAAAAAGAGTTGGGATGGAGAATGCAATAGCTAGATTCAGAGTACCACAATAGATCTCAAAAGGTCGCACACACATAACGATTAGCCACCGCATAAAATCTAATCCAATCTCAGGATATGACGGAAGCCATAGGTGGAAACTGAAAATTTTGATTGACCGATTTAAAATTGACTGCGACCATAACGATATCGAAAAAGTCAGCATATCGACTATAAAACACATTTGCCCAATTTGACCAACCATTTCCTAAAGTTAGGTAATACCTAAATCAGATTTTGGAATTGCTAAGTGAAATTTCCGTTTTATCACGCGCTAAGAAATACTTGAGAGTGACAATATTGGGTATTTTCTATCATGTTTAGGCGTTTTTTAGCGCATGGTGAAACGTAAATTCTATTTTGTCATTCAAAAATCTGATTTAGGTATTACCTTAGGAAATGATTGGTGAAATTGGGCATATGTGTCGCCAGTGTTATAAAAGGAAGAAGAATGTTTTTCGTTATATGAACGAAGGTTGCTTTAAAAAAAACGAACTAACTGTTTTCATCCCACGGAATCTTAGAAAAAGGTATAATTACGTTTACAAAATGTGAGAGATAAATTGTGTGTTGGGTATACTATTGTTTGAACAAGACAACGTAGAAAATGGGTTTAAAAGAAATATTCATACATTCCTCATTAAAGGAGCTTAGGGCGACGACCCAGCACTATATTGGAACGGCTTTGATGCGATAATTACAGTCAAGTAGTGTCGAACGTGGCTAGTACTTGGATGGGCGACCATGTCAGTGAAGCCCGTCGTATAGGGCCCGTACAGCCGGCAGCGGAGTAGCATATCAGAGCTCGCAGGCATTATACCAGTGAAATTGAAGTATATGTAAACACTAAAACTTAGTAAGTCGAGTGTTTTTTATTATGGAGATGTTAGCCAGCTTTTACTAGACAAATCTGCAAGGCTGCATTCTTGTATAAAAGATTATTTACCGATTTGTACCTTGAGGTATATTTTAATATTGTTACACAAATTCCTCAAGACGTCTCGTACTATATGGATAGTGTATAGCGAGATAATAAAACCATTATTATAATAAATCGTTCCCTTATAAATTGACAAAACTTTCAAACTCTTAATCAACTTGCCAAAAAATAAGTTATGTTGCCGTCTAGAAACAGAATAATTTTTCCAACAATGGACTGGAGCAAAATAGCTTGAAGGTCCCATTATTTTTAATGCCTTTGGACAGCTTCGCATTAAAAGATCTTTCACGCCAGGCCCTATCTTAGACCCGTGCCTTTTGGGACATATGTTGTAGAAAGCGTCAGAGAATCGAGTAGCGTTCCCGTAGGATTTTCGAAGCTTAAGGGGGATTACTGTAGTTGTAAAGGAACACTTTACCGAGAATTGGGTTCTGTTAAGGTATTGCGGCAATTGAGAATTCCTAAATTACCGGAGTGCTTTTTAATTTCACGAATACAGATTACATTCATATGTGGAGAATATTATTCACTTATAACTCCAATTAATACTAGTTACTGTATTTTTTCGTTGCAGCAAATATTAAATATTCCAGTAGAAGTTCAAGACATTATGAATGATCAAAACTTGTAGTATAATAATATAATAATAACTTTATTCACTCAATAAATAAATACAAAGATTTGAATAAGTATACATGATGAAAGTGAACAAGGTACTCTTGCGATAAGTGCAAGCACTTGTTTCGCGGAGAAATACACATGTGTAGGAAAATATAAAATGTTAGATGGGAAATATGAAAATACAAAATGTAGAGAAAAAAAAAATTAAGATATGTATAATATAAAAAAAATATAAAATGTAAAGTGTAAAATGTAGATAATAACAATACAATACAATACAATACAATACAAGGATCGACGAAACAATACAATAATACCATACAACGAAAAATTAACAATAATAATGTTAAGAGTTTACAAGAACATGTCTAATAGATACAAAATAGGGTAGGCATGTAGAAGCTTCACAATTGAAACAACACATTTCTAGTTGGAAATTAAAATTAGAAATTATGAATCAATACTTTTCTCATCACTCAATCGAATAGTCGTAGCATCTCAGCTCTTTGGCTTTGAAGGATGTGCTTCTTCAATGCTCTTTTGAAGCTGTCAAGATTAACTATAGATTTAATTATTTCTGGTATGTTATTGTATAATTTAGGGGCGAAATAAGTATATGAGCGTTGAGCACCGACCCTAACCATTAGAGGTGTAATAAAGTGATTCCTCTGACGAGTATTATACTGATGAGAGGGAAGCAGTGCTGTATGTTTGCTTGCGTGATATTTAATACTGGTGCATAAAAAATACAATTGTCTTATGTCTAACATTTGTGTTTCAGAGTATAGATCATTAGAAGGATATCTATTGTTCTTACAAAATATCAGTTTTAAAAATCGCCTTTGCATAACTTCAATAACATGAATATGAGTATTCAGAGCTCCACCCCACACTGCTATACCATAGCGAATGTGACTTTCCACTAGAGAATAGTACAACGTTTTCAAGTACTTCAGTGGCAGGATTTCTTTGAGTTTCCTAAATTTGAATAATATTGTCCTCAGTTTATTAACAGTATATTTAATATGAAGATTCCATTTTAAATGAATATCAATAACTATACCCGAATATTTCACTCTACGCTCTTGGTGTATATGGAAAGGTGTTTCAGTAAAGATCGTTAAGAGATCGAATGCAGGCATTCCAACCGAATTACAGCAAAATGGAAGGTAACATGTTTTATCAACATTAACGGTTAACAACTTTTTATCCAACCACTGTTTTATGAGAGGAAATTCCGTTTCAGCTTTAATTTTTAGTGAATTCCAGTTATCGGCTTTATAAAAGATGGCTGTGTCATCAGCAAAACCGATTATGTTTCCATTGTTGTTTAATGAAAAGATTCAATTGATGTATATATTGAATAAAGTTGGTCCTTGTACAGAACCTTGAGGTACGCCACAGTCGATCTCCATTTCGCTACTCAACACATCATCAATTCTAACTCTCTGGCTTCTTCCCGTCAAATAACTTTCAAACAATTTTAAAATATTACCCCTCATTCCAATATCCTCTAACGACTGTAGGAGAAGATGATGACTGACAGTGTCAAAAGCTTTCGATAAGTCTATGAATATGCACAAAGATGGTTTACTATTATTCAAAGCATCGGTAATTTTTGAAGTCAATGACAGAATAGCATCTTGAGCCGAAATGTCTTCTCTAAATCCAAATTGGCAGTTTGAAATTATTTTATATTTATTGAGAAATGAAACAAGCCTCTTTCTAATAATTATTTCGAATATTTTCTATAGGTGGGTAACTAAGGATATTGGACGATAATTTGTAATAATAGATGTATCCCCCTTTTTCAGAAGTGGGATAATGATCGATTTTTTGAAGTCAGTAGGGTATATTCCTTCTTCGACACACCGATTGAGAATATGACTTAGAGGATCTACAATGTTAACTGATAATAGTTTAATTGTTTCGAAAGGTATTGGTCTCTGCAAACAAAGACACGTACATACATTACAATAATCAGAATGAAAAAAACTTGCAGCGGGACGTAATAACTTTTATGTCATACTAGTTCATTATTGTGTTTTTATTGCTTAGTTACCAACTATCTAATGTCGTACTTTATGCCCGTGCGGCATAAAGAGAAATATTTTTTGTTTAACATATTTAATAACCATGTCGTAAGCTTCTTTAGACTTTTTTTGGCAACAGATTTACAGTTACTTTCTTTGCTTTTTCAATAATTTCGTCAGGAATTCCAAAATCTTCGTTCATTTTGACTTCTAACTTTGACACATAAAATTTATTGTGATATTATGACATTTACGTTTGTCAACATTCACCTATTTTCAAACCGGATTTTTTAAAACACTGAGCGGGCGACTTACAAACCCTCGGGCCAGAGGCCCTCGGCTTCGTAAGACGTCGCCCTCAGGGCATAAATATCTATTTATACCCTTGGTACATAAATAACTATTAAAGTGATCGTCACATTTTTTAGGTTAGGAAATGAAAATAATTTCCGAAAAAATTTTAATTGCTCGAATTAAACTGTTAGCTTACGAAATGTTTATTTAAGAAAAAAGTCTCCAACAAAAAAATTGATTCTACAAGTTTGATTATGGTTAGCGAGAATTTGTCAAACCAGTTCAGTTGGCCTGTTTTTCTTTTTGGGTAGGTACTTGAACTATTCGACCATAGAAAAATTGAGGTTGTGATCCAAGGATTCTGAGCTGGATTTATACAACTATAGTAAGACCAATCAGTACTTATGGAGACATATAGGACTAGCCTATTGAAGACAAGAGATTACTTCTCCGGAATTTAAATACTAGTCTGTGAATGTATTATACTAAAAACAGACCCAACGGCGGCAGTGGCGCCACTACATATTGTAGTGAAAAGTGTTGCCGAAAGAACAACATTCACACTGAGTGGAAAAAGTATTATTGAAAAAGCTACTGTCTCACTTTTTGTGAATTAGAAACTTTGGGATCAAATCATGAAAAAAAGAAATTAGATGGAGAATACAGTACTGAGGAGGAATCTGAAAAATACCATCCAATGGTATACAGATACAGATATCTCTGCCTAGCAAAACTCAATGAACAAAGCAGATTAACTAACAGAGAGGAGCAGAATCGGGATCGGAATCCTGCTGTATAGGTAATAATATAAAAATAAACAAAGACATAAAAAATCTGACCGGTCTGGGAAAATCAAATATTATGCTCCAGATAAGACCAAATGAATGCCATCCAGAATGCACTGCTGCTTGAACAAGCTCAAATCAGTGAAACTTCAATAATGTGGGTTATGTGGAATGGAAGCAGAAACATACTTGCAATGCAGGATCCCAGGACACAACACCTAGGGACTGCTAGGTGAAAGAGTGCCTTTTATTTTTAAAGCCTGCCGATATCCTAGAATACATCCAGGAAACAAGACTAAAGGATCTACTAGTCGTTGCAACTATCCTCGGGAACTGAATAGTCTAGAAGTTACGTCTAAAATGAAAAATCCCAGCGCTCAGTTCACGTCACCGAACGAAGTCGTAGTGTTATAAGTCACCAACGCCTTCCAATTTCAATTAAATTTCACTGACTCAAATCTTTGAAAAAATTGTTTGATGGAATAATTTCTTACAATATCAATATAAATAATAACGAAACTGGTCTTTATGGTATTTTACTTTATGTGAGGACAAATGTTTCTTGATATTTCAAGAAAATCAGTATTTTACCTTATTAATTTCCAGTTTTTAATGCTAAAATTGTGAAAATTCCGATGTTATGATGACCATTGTGTAGAAAATTGAGATTTAAATTGCAGAATAATTAGATTTGACTATTAAATGGGAATTTTCTTGAAATGAATTGCTGTTTCCCCTTTTTCGTTGTCACTGCAGGCAATGAGTAATGAACACAATAAAGTACTTTCTCGAGAATATTTGAAAGTTCTTAATCTTTAATAAAATATCATTGTTTATTTCTCATTTCATTATACAAAGTAAATTTGTATCGTATCGCATTAAGAAATTATTACTATGAGAACCTATAATAAAAATACCAGGCACTTAATAAAATTAAACTTATTCATGGTTATGTATTACTAATAATATTTGAACTATTACTATAATTTGTTTGATTTGCTGCCATTTGTCTGTTCGATAAGGTATTGATCTGTAAATAAGAGAAAAAGAATATCTAAGCAGATACATTCGATTTATTGTGGCATCATTACATCACATTAACATTTATATTAGTAATTACAATGATCAAGATGTATGCTGGTCCGTTTTCATATGAAAAAAACATAACGCTTTATTTTTCACAAGCAAGAAACGTCCATTAGATCTCAATTACATTTCCATGAATCAAAAAACGACGTAAGCCACAATCCATTCAATGATCTCCTAAATAAAATTAAGTACGTTACTGCATATTTTCTGTCAGATATTCCTTATCATGCATATTTGAAACAATCTATAATCTGCAGATCAATCAAAACCATTAAGCTGATTAAAAAGCATGAATTATTATCGATTGGAAGGCACATAAATTATAAAATATTGTCAAAACTTCATACTTGAGCAGAATAGGAATTCCCTTAATTGCAAAAACTATAGTATTACGAGCAGTCTACAAGGTAGTGCGTTGCTGAATTGGTGACAAAAGATGACAAAAGACAGATCACTATCTCGCGATGGTTTTTTCATAAACTCCTTGGCTTGTCCCATTCATTTTCGAGACTTCTATTTGTCCAAGTACTGCTATTTGTTTTCTGCAGAGATTTCGCTATACCTCAGAACGGTTCTGGACCAATGGAAGTACATTGTACTGCTTCTCAACACAGTGAATTTGGTTATACGAGTGATATTTTCAATGTCCGGCAGGAACTAAACCAAATTTTTCCAAATCGGTGTATAGGAAGGTGCGGATTAATAGAACGAAATTATTGTATACAAAATCTCCCAACTTAGATGATTTAAAAAGACGAATCACGCTTACGATTAGATCAGTCACGCCTGAGATGTTGAATGTTACAAGACATTTCTATACCAGATTAGCATGTCTGTTGCCAAGATGTTCGCGGCGAGCATCATGAACACTTCCTACATTGACATCAATGTTTTTTTGTTTTTCCACATTATTAAGAAATCATCAGTGTTACTTATTAGGTTTTCAGTGTTGTGTAGCAAATTTGTGAAATAAAATTATTTTCTTTTTTAATGTTAATTTTTGTAATAAATCTGAAAACATTTGATATTTCCGAAACAATTAAAGCTTGGTATAAGACATTGTACATCAATTATATTTAGAACTATCTGAAAAATATGAAAAATAAATAATATACCGGGGGTTGAGTTCAAAGTTATAAAGTTGGTATTGGCGACTGTCACATGACACAGCCTATATAATTTTTTTTCGATGCGCATTTAAGAATACAAATCGACCAAGTGGTTTTCCAAGTGGTTTTCCAAGTTTTCGTTATCAAGCTTATTTCATTTGGCTGTTCCACACTGTAAAGTGAAACTTTATCGATTTTATAGACCCTTCTCGAAAAACCAATTACTTTTCGCCTTGTCAACAACACAATTATCAATTTTTAATCCAACATCGGCAATAATATTTGTTTCCACTTAGAGAGAAGTATTCTGAAAGAATTTCTATGAGAGTGAAAATCATTATCAACGTTCATGTCAGAAGCCGTCAAGTCGGCGAAACACGAATTGAAATTTATTCACTCATGAAATTGCACTTTTCCGAGTTTTCCGGAAACTATTTAATCTTCGGCGGTGCATCTAACTTTTTACCGATGACATGAACATTCGTTAAACTTTCTTCATGTAGCCGTAAAATTATTAAGGTACTTCAAGATACAATATGGTTCGTACAAGGTCTCCAAAATAATAGTTGAAACAGTGACGGAGGCTGGGGAGATGTGAAAGGACCAGGAGAGAGGAAGAGGAGGGTAATTGGTAGGACGGTAGAGCAGAGTATGCTGTTTGGTGCGGAAGTGTGGGGTGAAAAATCAGGGGTGAATGCGAGGGTTAGGTCACTCCTGCAGGTACAGAGAGGGATACTCCTGAGTGTGGTGCAGGGGTACAAGACAGTGGGTGGACTGACAGAAGCGGTGTTGTCAAGGTCCTATTCATTGGACGTGATTGCTAGAGCCAGACAGACACGCTGGAGGGGTGCGACCAGAGAGGAAGTACAGGAATAGATGGATGGGGAAATAGAGAGGAGGTGGAGTGTGCGAGAGATGTGAAGTGGAGGATGATGTGGGACATGTGTTTAGATGCTGGAAGTGGAGGTAAGTGTAAGATGGAGGTAAGTGGTGTAGTAGAGATCATGATTAGGGAAAGAGAAGGACTCGATATGGCAATTGAAAAGTAAGTCCGCCGCCCGTCTTGAAGTATGCTAGGGTAGTGATTCAAAGGCGAGAGTAACGGCAAGTTTGAGGTGGGTTTGGTTGGCAGGCATTCCCGTGGGGATGAGTGCAACTCTGTCTGGGTATTGATTAGGACCCATTCAAACATGAGTTTCCCATCTTGACTAGAAAAAAAGTGACTGATGAACACATAAGGAAAATTAGGTTTTTAATCGTTCGTTGAACTAGACAAATCTTATATCATGTATCAAACACAAATCCCCTATGCGACAGTAAATACTAACAGCAAGAAATGACTGATATGTGTACATATGTGTATTTTGGGGTGACATTCACTGAGACCTGAGAGATCTATAAATATGTGTACATACGAGTAGATACAAAATTTTATTCCTCTTCAAAATTTATTTTTCCAATTAACAAAATTGGTAGCAAAATTAGCAAACTGACAACGAGTTAGTTGAAATACCCATAAGTTTCTGGCTGGCTTTTATTACTCACAGTTGAACAAACCTATTTTGTG
This sequence comes from Galerucella calmariensis, assembly GCA_910591675.1. Lineage (NCBI taxonomy): Eukaryota > Metazoa > Arthropoda > Insecta > Coleoptera > Chrysomelidae > Galerucella > Galerucella calmariensis. Next base: position 45,060 of record CAJUYG010001295.1, read on the forward strand.
GAAAATTTTTTGACAATTCCAAAAACCAATCAAATTTCCTCATTTTATATCATATGAACAATCTCAGCCAATCATGTCAACATTACACTGATAACAGACCATGGGCAATTTTCACGTTGCTATGGATACATATTGATTTATGCCGATTTTGAAGTTTCGAATTTTTAATATTTCGAAATGTCACGATTTAGTTGTTATACTGAAACAAAAAATTTTCTATCCGAATAACCCTCGGACATTGATAAATGCTCAAAAATTTTATGACAACTTTCTCAAGCTTGTTGCTTTAGGCAACAGACCTCCGCCTACGGCGTCGGTCTGTTTCCAAGCAACAAGCTTTCGAAATCTGTCATAAAATTTTTTCGAACAATTATCAATGTCCTTGGGTTATTACTACTGATAATTTTTTACTGAATATAGTAACCAATCAAATTACTTAATTTCAAGTCATGTGTCAAATTTCATCCAATCACCGCTGTATTACAGCGATAATACCCTACATGTGGTGTTTTCAGTTTGGTGTTTATGTTTTATTAAAAATTAATTGTACGTCAAACTGACAACTGGATTAAAAATGTCGGAAAGATTTGGTATTGCATCTAACGATTCAATTAATTTACCAATTGTACTTTTCTAAACTGTGGTTTTAAATAAAAATGAATAATTTTTGATTAAAACTAATAAAGTTTGTATTGAAAAGTATTAAGCGTCAGATTGACAATCAATTTTTTGATATCTACAAAGTAAAAAATTATCTTATCGAATACTCCTCGGGTCTTGAGCGTGTTGCTCAAAGATAATAGCCCTCGGCCTGCGGCCTTGGGCTATTATCAAGCAACACGCTTTCAGCATTCTCTATGACAAAATTATCTCGGTATTATCAAGACCCTAGGGGTATTACTACTGAATATATTTCCCTTGAATTGGGTATTCGGAAGAGTATTGAAAAGATCAGCATCGTAACTTGGAAAACAGGTCGTCCACTGCAAATAACTTGGTGCTTCCAAAAGTTTGCATGAGCAGTTCGTAGACATTACATCATACATTTTTGTCTTGATTCGGATGCTGTTCACTACTTTCGTTGAACAAAGACAGGAAGAAATGAAGATAATCTGGACGCATAAGTGAAAGGAAAATTATATAGTTGAGAATATGGATCAGAGAGATTGAGCATGAATGTTCGGTTTAGCGTAAAATTTAGGTATGGATTACTGGATTAAACATGTAAATTGGGTGAGATTGAGAGCATAGGTTAGCTAGATTGTGCGTTATTGAGTGTAAACAACAACCTTTTTCTGGATGGAAAACCTTATAGAAACTTACTCGTTACCTGCACATTAACGACGTTTGCTCGTGTTTCTGTGCCGGTACTCCCACTAATTTTTGGAAGAAGACATGAGGAAAGCGAAGAGATCTTTCATAATGTGGGGGTAGCAGGATAGAAGATATTCACTGGCTAGTTTAAGATCGTCTCTTTTCGCAGCTTGATGTGTAGAGCTAAGTAGCATCTAATGTTGCAAATAGCCACGTTTATTTGAACATCTGCATTACTTTAAACGAGATGCTACAATTGGAAAAGCTAGTATGTCAGCTTTGAAAGAAGAACGTTGTTTACCATTTTCCGAATGGATATTAGGAATGATTTAAAAAAACCGGAAAACTATTTCATTTTATTTTCATTCCATGGAAGCTTTGAAAAGCTAATATTTTAGTCGACAGAAACATGGAAGAAGGTTTGTTTTTAATATTGTTTTGGTCAAAAAAGTGGTCGGAAAAAGGTTTGAGTTAAGTTATTTGAAATAATTCCGTTACAAGAGAAGTAAACTGCCCGCCAGAGAGCGTAAGTCACAACAATATTACAAAATGCACAATAAAAGTACCTACTACATTATTGTAATACCTATTTGCAACCTCATGTTACGTAAATTTCATTTTGTACTATTCTCTTTATCTCATAAAAAAATTTGAGTAAGAACTATTTTCGTTCGAAAAGGGAATTCCATGCTTTTTTTTCTAAGGAGCCGTCCCTTCGCCGGTACCACCTCAGCCTCCTAGGCTTATTGTGGATAGAATTCTATGCTTAATAATAGGTGGAGGTAGTGCGCGAGCTGCGATTAAATTGAATTTCTAATTTTTATAATCCAATTTAAAGTGACCGCTATTACAATACTATATACCCGGTGGGATTCCTGTTTTGAATTTACTGAAGGACTTTATTTCATAAGAGGGTTGTATATTCATATCAAAATATAGATAGTATTCTAGATGCAACTCTAATTTTCCCAACTCCCCGTACTTTTCTGATGAGCCTAATGTCAGGCCCACGGTTTACGAATAATTATTTGATGCTGAAACTTTCGAAATTGCAGTCTTCCAAGATATTCCAGAGAGTATTAAACGAAGGAAGAAGAATCTAATTTATAACCAGAAATATCAAGATGACAACCACACTCCATCTTCATTCTATTCTTTATATCTTGGATAGGAATATATCGTTGAAACTGTGAACACGGAACAGATATTTATGAAAGTTCGGATAAAAATTGCACGTTTAAATCGTGGCGTGTGTTGCTATATTTCTAGGAAACACGGTTACAGGATTTTCATAGATTTGAAATTCCCTTGAAATATGATCGTTCAGATATAATATCGGCAGTGCCAGTGAAAGACTTGTACATCAAAAACACGAGTGTTATCATTTTATTTGTAATGTGTCCTCCTTTTCTTGATGATACTCAACGTTCCAATTGAAAAACATAATTGCGCCAACAAAATAGTTTTCGATATAACTGGCTGTAAAATCCTGTTTTTGGGTATACCATAAGATAATGAAGCTTTGTCTTGCTTTTTAAATCATTTCCTATTGAGAAATATCCTATTTGCTGAAAGCTTGCTCAAGGAGAGAGACGGTAGTGAGCCTTTCCAGTAGATCCTCAGATTCCAAAATAAATATGTTCAATTGACAGTTTCCACCTTGTACAGCTTTGTGTCGAACCTAAATGTCACAGAGTATAATAAAAAGGTTGGCTCCATTTGTAGAATTGCAACAAATAGACCAATCAATAGATTATGGATGTCTAGTATTTTTTTATGAAAATCCTATTATCTGGAGAGTCTCAAGGAAAACCGCTGCGTATTGGTCGACTCGCATTAAAATGTTAGCAGTAGGGGAACATCATCCATTTGCCTAGGTCATTCAATATTCACGTGATTTTTATTTTTAGAACTAACCGTCTATAGTAAAAAGAAGATGTTGACATCATATAAAAGACATCACATAGTATAATTCTTATATGTTTCGGACACGCAAATGTTTTTCAGTAATTTGTTCTAAACATTTTAAATGAAAAAAACGTAATTTTCGTGTATCACATATAACGTGAGAAGTACTTGAGCAATTTCAATGGTATGTATGGGAGAAATTACAATGCAAACAAATTTAGAGGTCGAAGGACTTGATCAGATAATAGGATGGGATAGGATAATAGCCGAAGAAATCCGGAAGAGCTGGAAAACGAGTCGAAAATTCATATCTTAATCATTTTCCAATTTTAATGCTGAAACTTTGTACGAAAGAAGTTCTTCATATGCACAAAGAGAATACGCCAGCAACAGAAAATTTTAAGATAATTCCACATTATATCTCTAAAAAAAATACGTTTTTTTTCAAATGTTCATTACTAATTACTGGAAACGAGTACGTGTCTTTCATAAATATGATGGCACCATCCGCTTTCTACAAGAATTTTTATCAAAAATATTTACCAATTGGCCTACAAAGCAAACAAGGAATATACTTAACGTCACTAAGAAGAGATGCATAACGTTACGTTCAAAAAGCGCGCTTGTTTTTTGGCAGTTTGGAAAATTGTTCTTTTGGAGAAAAAAAGAGAGGGAAAGGAGAAAAAAGTTTTTTGTTCTGCTTCAATTTTGTCGCACCCTATACATGTCCAATAACTTAACTCGTATTCTGAAAATATAGTGTAAAGTATAGTATCAAATGCTTACATATTCTGTTGTAATCCGTTGTTTAGTTGCAAAATTGCGGGATCCATATTTTTGTTGGAAATGTTCTGAAATGCATATCAACTATTATTGTCAGCTCCTTAACGCAGCTCATGCTATCAGCGTATCATAATTTGGTTCTCATCGAACTGTAAAACCGTAAAACCTGTTACAACATTCATAGGATTCACTGAAGTAGGTATATATGACTCAATTTCGCGTAAGGACAGAGATTTCCGAACGAACAGGCTGAGAAAATCAATGTGTTGACAGTGACCGATTTTCTGCTGTAGTTGATTACCTACTTCTAAAGACGTCAGAAGAAAAGAAGCTCGAAATTATACGATCAAGAATTTAAGTGTATTCCGTAAGGTTTCCAGAAAGTAATATCTTTTATTCCTACCTCCATTTGTTTCTTAACCAAATCGGAAGAAATTTGATAAACGCATCCAAAAGTTGAGAGCTTTTTTTATCAACAACCAATATTATTGTTCAAAAGGACACTGTAGAAGCACAATTATTTGCATATTTGTAATAGGAGGGGGGTGGTGGGAGCCATAGCTCCGGTTCAACTTACTCGATGCTATTAATATCCCAGTATATTCAAAGAAACGTGTGAGTTGTGGAAATTTGTTATCCAAATTGGGTAAGGCTGGATAGCCTCAACGGAAAAGCCTCATATTGGCATATTAGCAGTAATGCCGGTATAGGTGTATATGATCACAAAGCTGGGACAGAAATACCAACCTAATTAAGATCCTGTTCAACTGTACTTGAAAAAAGTATCTACTTAATAGAAAGTGTCACTGGTCTGGATTACTTGCGCCGTTTTCATTCGCTATGGAGGTGGTTTTATCGAGCCAGAACTCTTATTGGCATCTAATCAGGATCTTTCCACTTGGATTTTAAAAAGAGTTTTAGACTTCTGGCATAATTTACAGGGATTGGTTCAATTAAAGGCCTGACTATGGGACGTATGACCTACTTTCTTGAATAAGTCACTGTAGTCGAAATCATAATATGGTAATACTAGATGTCTCGGCAATTCCAAGTATCTTCTTTTTCCGGAAAATGATGAAACAGCAATTTGTGCCTGCTAGGTTGCGACTCAAATCAAGTACAAAGTCTCCCTCTCCAGACTTGAAATATTATTAAAAAGCTGAATTTGTTTATTGTAGCATTAATGTTTGTGATACCACTCAAAACAAACCTAATTTAGCGTAACTTACACAAAATCTAACGAATGTAGAGAAACTATACAGAGAATTTCAATTATAACTTTCCGCCCTACATAATTCTAGAGGCGTCACTTTTATGAAAAAATAAAAACACGTCATATGAAGGGGGACGGGTATTTGCTCATATGTAGACGTTATAACACAATTTTTAAAATGGAACACCCTATACATTATTGCATTGTTAGATTCTCCTCTACTAGTGGATCACAAAAACGCATTATACATAAGTGATAAGTCAATCAGTTTGGATGAATATTTCCCTCATGTGTAAAAAATCCCATGAAAGGAGTGCAATTATCGATTGATTACAGCGGTAACTGCACTGTAGAAACCGAAAGAGCACTGCGATAATTGCATTGTTTACGTATCCACGGAAATCCCATTGTGAATCCATGACAATTAAAAATAATATCAGTTTGACAAGTGAAGTCAAAATAGTATATTGAAGTATTAGTGGATATTAAGGTCTTTAAAACACGCGCGATTTTTCGAGCACGACGGCGAAGCCGGAGTGTTTTAAAGACCAGTTATCCACGAATACTTCACGCTATTTTTCTATTGGTGCACTTTGAAATTATAAATACTGGTCTATAACTACTACAGCAACAAAAACTGGAAATAATAGATGGAAATGAGAACTAAATGTCAAATGCTTGAATTCGTGACGTATATGATGTATACCTTGCGTTGTCATGGAAATGAGGAAAACATCAACCAATTTGTATTTTGATGGAAGTTCAACCTTATTGAGTTCTGTGAATGTCAATAGTATTAATTTAAATACCATTTCCTAAGATTTGAAAAGTCGAAATATTAATATTTCAAACAATATCAACGGCACTTTCCATGTTAATTTATAAATTTGAAATTGTTAAATATTGTTCGAATAAAAGTTTTGACGTTTTAAAAACTACTCCCGTCAGATCAATAATAAAAAAATTGTCATTTAGACATGATTTAGACCATAGACTTAGACGTCGTTTCTCGAGTTATTGATGTTGCCACGGTAACTTTAAAACACGCGCGTTTTTTAAAGTTCGATTTAAACACGCTGAGGCGTGCTTTGAATAGGTGAAATGGTTCACCAATAAAAAAATATTTTTAAAGTGATTCATTGGGTGTTATAGCAAATAAAGTGATGGAAAGCGAACCAAAGAACACCAAACACATCAGACAATACGTGTGGCGACAGTTTATGAGCTTTTGTGCTGGAAAAAATATTCATTGGATAAAACAACACAAGTCAAATAGTTATGAAAAAATCGTATTTTTGGGTCTTTTTATTTTGTTTGTTATTATTAATATTTAAACCAATATTTGTATTCGGGAAATATTCCCCCGAATTACACTCATGCATCAAAATAAGCAGATAATTTTGCATTCGAACGTATTGTCTTGGAAAAACTACACTCCGTCATTTTCATATTTTGTTAAAAGACCTCTCCACCTTCGGTGTCGGGCACGTTCTCCAAAATATGAAAATGAACTGCAATTTTTAGACAACACGCTGTCATGCAAAATTATCGGTCATTTTAATGCACTTGTGCAATTACTTCCGATAACTCCAATTTACTAATAGTAACATTTTAAATTTAGCCAATCAGCAAAATATACTATTCAAAGTGCTCAAATTGACTCCCATTTGTTAACACACAATGAAGCAATCGAGCCTCAAATGATTTTCCAAGATTGTGTAACATTTCTAGGGTTATTTGTCGATATTCTGACGTAAATCATCGATAGATACTGGCTGAGAGGTATAAATTTTGATTCTCAGATATCCCCATAAAAAAGTCTGGAGGGGTTAAATCCGGTTACCTATGTGACCTTTCCACCATTGGGCCTCGTCTACCTATCCACCGAACGGGAAGTGATTCGTTTCAAAAACCGTCTAGTTAAGGGGCATCTACCAAATTCGACCTTGCACAATTATGCTTTGTATATTTTTTTGTTTCCCTACCTCCTCACGTTTAAGTTCACATAACGAAAATTTTATTAGAAAGATGAAAGCTCCGCAACATGTAGGTAGCCAAGCGGTCCAAGCGGATTTTGGTTCACGTACTACTCTATAAGCTTCGTCAGTACTGAACTGAGAGACCGCCGAGATCGGCGAGCGTTGTATCAACAATGGAACGGCACGCGACTACCGAAGCAGAGAGACAATGTCAGTCATAGAAGGATAGAAAAGCGAGAGATGGATTTTTATCCGATATTTTAGTGGTAGCAACCGAATTTTAATAAGGAATTGTACGGTCATAAGTAATTTGAGGATTCTTAGATTTTTATATAGTATTCATAAAGCTTCAAATAAGACTTCTTATCAATTAGTTTTTCCATTTAATCCATATTTAATTCTTTACAAGAGCTCAAACTTTGCTTAATATGTGTGATTACCTCATGATTCGTATTTTTTTCAACAAAATTTAGTTAGCATCATCAAAGTTATTCGATGAGAACTCTAAGTTCAACATTAATCTACATGACATATTTTTTTCTTAATTTTCAATACATCCATTACCTCAAAATTCTTTGCCAAAAATACTTCGATATTTTGTCAAATCGCTACCGATAGATTCCCCTTAAAACGCTATCAAAGCTTGTGACATGGTATCAACATTTTCTATTATTTGTTTTATTTCGGGATCAATAGCTTCTTCTTCTAGATAAGACAAGTTTCCCTTAATTAAATATGCAAAAATACGGTCGCCAAAAATGACACACCAGATGTTCAATTTTTGTGGTGTTTGACTATGAAACTCCCGCACTAAGAGTGGGTCATTTTTTGCTTAATATCTACAATTATGCCTGCAAATGACTATTTGGGGAAAATGCAGATATTGTACAATAAAGCTGGAGTGTCGAGCAGTCGTACGCTCGTTAATTCACGAAGCTGTAGACGCTGGACGCAATCGTTTTAATTTAGTTTTGTAAGGATGGAATTTGTGATTATGTAAAATTCTGAATACACCCACTGCACTAGAAATTTGTGATGTTGCCTGTTGTTTTTATAACGTAGGTTGTCCTTCCATAGCTTCGCTATCAACCACTAATTGTGGTTGGTGTTTTTTATTGGCAACTGATTCAAAAAAATCTTACCTTCATCATTTACCTACTAATGTGTGTGGCAGTTCTTCCAGGATAAGCAGCATCAATCTGTCTGGCTGCAGCTCTAGCAAATTTATCGTTTTCGTAGTATACATCATTTTATGAGAACCAAGTAACCTAGTTGACACTTTATTTAAAAAACGTCAAACAACAGTTTTTCGGTACTATGTTTTTGATCCCAAGCAAAACATAGCTGACTTATTGTGTAAAGTTATTGAATTGAAAGGGGTTGACGACCATAGGGGAAAGGAGACTGAAGTTGTAACGTCTACATATGAGCAAAAAGACGTCCTACAGTTTTTTCATCATTAATTTTCACTTAATAGTCAAAAAATTTAATTTGTACTCGAAATTAATATTTTTTGCAATTACGTGTCTGATCTGCAACATTTCTGTCAGCTAAATAATACTTTCGATATTATTGCTACTTTATTTTTAATTTTCAGTTGATTACACTCACTACGTGCTGTTGAAAATAGCCAGTAATAAAAGAAACCGACAGCATAACCCTTCCGAGTCGGCACTAACCTACTTCCAGGACTCTTTTGTAACAATATTGATGAGTTCTGAACCATAAAATTGATGATTTTCGTTTCAAAGAACTTCTATCCACTCTTGCTTTCTCACTTTCAAATAATTTCAGCTTATCTTTGAAAGCAATTAATAAGGACGAACTTTACTGCGAAATCAGAAATATTAGAAGAGAATTATGAAGTTTTCATGAAAGCACTAAACGATAAAATACGTTTTCATTACTTCATTTGTAATAATGTTTACTCGTTTTTAAAGATAAATGATGTTTTTGAACTTAGTCGCAATTTGTAATTCCCAGAGATAGTGTCAAATACACATTCACTAGGTTCATCTAAATTGGATTTCTATGGGGTGAAAATGAAATTGATTATTTTCCGAGACATGCAAATCTACAAAAACTGATTTGGTGACTTTCTATAAAACTATTGTATACACGGAAATGTTGAAATATCTTAATTATTGTGATCAGGAGTACTTTAATAAAAACTGTACATAAAAACATCAAATTACCAAATGCCTTTCAAAGTTTCCAATTAAAAATTCACGTCTCTAAGCTGTATACATAATATATATATGTAACAGAAAGCTTCATCCAACATCAATCGACGTGAATGGCAAATGTTTAAATTCGCTTCAAAAGTCTGGCGTCATTGGAATGTACCTAAAAAGAGATTGAAGCAATTACGTTTTGAAAATTTCATGTCGTTTTTTCATCTGCTAAATGAAATATTTTGGCATTATTGTTTTTTTGTTCTCGAATCCAATTAATTAAAACCATAAAGTGCAGTTATAGGTATAGTTACTATAAAACATTGTGGATGGTGAGATCCTCATCGTAAATCCAAAAGTACAAGAATGTCTTCTGTCGGTGGTTTTCATTAAGTACGTGAACACGTTAGAACGAGGAAATGGTATAAGGCAAATTTACATAGTTTTAAAGTATTCAGACTGTCGAGAGAAACTTAGCAGAAACGTAAAGAGAGTGATTAAAGCATTAGAGAGTTTCTATATGACAATAGCAAATCTGCCTGCTATATGCCAATAGAGGATACTTTGCTCTTCCGTAAAAGGGTTTTCACAAATCCAAAAACATTTCCTCTTTTAAGTACAACTAAAATTATAGTGGGGTGCGCAACAAGAAGTTGAGCTACTTTTATTTGTCACTCTGAATTCACATCACTTTTTTCAATAAATAGGTGTAACGTGACACCTAATGAAAAATAGAATGTATGATACTGAAAATAATAGTTTTATTCTCTATAAAATTGTCTGGTTTTTCCAGGATCCAGGAAGATTATCTCTTCGCTAACTTTAATGCCATTTAAGTCGGATTGAATAGGTAAACTTGGCAAAGTAAGCCAAGTGTCCCTTATATTTCCCTTATAATGATCGGTAAATCGGGCGATAGTTGCTATAATCCTAATCTCAACGTGAGTATTGGCTATTTTTCTAGAAGGGGATGGGTGAATTACATGATTTTCATATTTGGTACAACTCACCAAAACAGGGAAAACTTCATAACATTATTCATGTGGTAAGATTCACACCATTCTGTTAAATTTATTAGTTATATTAGTTTTCACGACTTATGTCACGCAGCGACTGCCCAGCTTGAACGCGGAAAGGTAGATGTCCTCCCTCGCACCCGCCTACGTTAGTGCACATGCGTGAACGGTTGCATTATTGAGCTCCAAATTTGAATTTTTTAAACAAGACCTAACAATATAGATACTCCATAAAAATAGTTATAAGAGGTAATTGATAATAAAATTCCCAAAACCTCAAGGATCTTTTTCAAATGGCTGGTAGGTACATTATTTTGCCACCGTCATTTCTCGATTGCTTGATCACACCTATTTTACCCATAGGATTGAAGGAACTCTTTCAAAATTCAGATATCAATCATTTTGCTACCCAGTTCACCAGTTCCGGGTTAGAGGAAGTGTACACGACCACATATTTATGTACAGTAAAGCAGATCATAGAAAAAAAAGGGTTCAAGGTGAAGCTATAAGTCCAACTTTATTCAGTGTTTTCAAGGACTACATAAAGGAGCAAACCGAAACAGATACACAGGGCTTTTCGATAAAGCACATCAGACCAGTTAATTTACGTGAATGTGCAATTGCTGATGATCCAGTTATAATGGACAATACAGAGAAAGGTCTTCAAAAAAATATAGATCAATAGAATAAAACTCTGAAATGGTAGTGAACCAAAATATGCAGACCAGATCACAAGCTATAGAAATTAAATACCTGAGAACTGTGAAAGGAATAACGAGACTGAATAAAGAATGTAGATATAAAAGAGGAGCTGGAAATAAAATACATGCTAGATTATATTGAAGAAAAACAACTGAGCTGGAATGGGAATACTAGACTGGTTAGAAATGTATGAGAAGCAAAGGTGATTCTTAAAAAGACAGAGGTAGACCAAAATAATCCTGGGATACCAACATAGACAAAGTATTAATGGAAAGAGGGAAAACAATGATAGAAGTGAAACTATTAGAAACAATAAGAAAATAATGGAAAACTGTTGTTGAAGAAAATTGAAATTCTGAGAAATTTCCCTACACCGTTAGGTAGAAGGAAAATTGGATTTATATTATACATACAGAATTAAAAATTTGAAATCGCTAAATTTTCACATAATTCAGAAAAACTATGTCTGTACGTTTTAAATAATACCAAGGATTGATTAATTGTGAATATAAAAAAATAATTGCTACCCTACATAAACTGCAGTGCAATTTTCTCCCGATTTGATAAAATCATACCTTTGCTTCATAACTTCATATCCGAGTGCGGCGCCTGTTAACTACAGCAATAAATTTCTTGGTACGTAATTTTAGTGCAACCGACGAACTAAAGTGCATTAGACGAAATTCCATTTCCTTGCATAATTCACGATAAGCGGATAAATATTACGAAATAATTTCTGGTGAAATATTCTCGAATGCATGGATTTTTTACACAGCATTGAATGGGGTGTTGAACTTAACAAAAATATGATGTTTTTTTAATGTTAATAGTTAACGGTGGACAAAATAATAATTGGGAATCAATTATTTTCAATATTTCTATTCTCACAATTTAATGTCGATTTGAAAATTCAACTTTTGGATGGATTAAATATACTGTAACGTACATACCCAAAAAGCGAAATTATCTACATAAGGGTTGACAAAGGATCACAATTCTGTTGTCTTCTTCTTTTAAATTGTGATAAGTACACGGATTATGAACCCCGCGATGTTGTTCCGTGATCTTTTTTAACAATTAACTGTACAACAAAGATTTAAAAACGAAATACCTCTAGGGCGTTAAATGTGACAACTTTGGAAGCCAATATCTGACGTTAGTGACATCGCATCGGTATGGCGCTTTTGGAAATTTGTTCAGAACCTCAAAATGAACAAATAGTCCAGTAAATGAAGGGACAAAGCTCCTGAAAAGTCCCTGAAGACTTCACTTCACATGATCTCAGACATTTCTTATTAATATATTTCTTGCGTTTTGATAAGATATTGATTTGTTTATTTACATTTTTCAGCCGTTTTCGGAGTTCTGTACAATCTGTGGAACAAGCGCGATTTAAAAATTTATCATCCTATATATTGCTTCCCAATGCACTTCATTTTAAAGCTTGGAGTGTCTAGTTTTGAAATGTACTCTTCGATTTTTAATAAAATCCAATCATTTTCCAGAAATCAGGGAAATTCATCACACCGGTAAAAACCGGACTTTTTTTTAAGAATAAATAAACAAATCAATTTTTTATCAAAAACCGCAAGAAAGATTTAAAAAAAAATCTGAGATCATTAAAGACCTAAGGTTCCACTATATAAAAAAATTAGGATAAAAGACTATTTAAAAAAATATATGAACAAATTAATGAAATAGTATCAACATCTTGTGGAAAAAACTTTGACCGCTTTTTTAAATATTTTTGTCAAGTACGAACGAAATGCAAATCACATGGAAGGATAGTTACGAGTCTTCCCATTAGTGGTGAACTTTGAATAATCGGGCAATGTCAATTTTTTGCCGAGATATGGAACAATTCGTCTGCCCGCTTACAAGTTAATTCATAGACAGCAAAATTCCTACAGGCAGAGCATCAGCAGCTGAAATGAGGAGACTTTTAGGTCCCATTATCTCGATAACTATCGAATTTTCGAAAAAAATGATAAGTACCACTTTTGTAGATAATAAGACAATCTTAATTTTTTATCTGAAGAAAAGTTCTCTTATTCGCATATTTAACCAGATATTAGCGAGAAACCCATTTTACAGGTTCCGTAAACTCAATCGCGTTAAGTTTTTTCTCACCTGCCCTGACCTACAAATTAAGCCCAAAGTGAAGTCTTCAGCGATTTTTCAGGAGCTTTCGATATTTTCACGTATTTAGTTACTGGACTAAAAAGAGATACATTTTCATGGTGGGTCCTATCATACCTGTTCAATGCTAAAAATTACACGTTTGTCTCATTATGACGGCCACTTGGCGATGCCCCAGATGTGTGGTGTGTTGAAATATTTATTTCACAGTTCATTGTTAACAAATATCACGAAACAATATCGCAGGGCCCATGACCCATGTCCACGGTGGAAAAATTACTAATTTCGGTTAGTACCTATGGCAGACCTAAAGTGACGACACAATGGTATGGCATATTAAGTTCGCGGACTTTGATGAACTTCTTGACGATATAAAACAAGAAATAAAGTGGGAACTATGATCCAAGGCCATGAATAGCAATTACAGGTTTGAAAATTCAACTCCCCCTAAAAGCTACACTTTAGGGGTGACATATCGGGAATTCAAAGTGGGTAATAACGATGTCTATCAACCACCAAAGATCCTCTCGGTTCCAGGTCTAAAAGTGATGGCTATGTACAGTTGAAACAAACACCCTGCATATACGGTAATTATTACTCAGAAGATTTCAATTGAAGTATATCAATTCATGAAATATTATTACTGTAATTAAAAATGTGATAAACAAGTCAACTGGAGTATGAACTAAATATAATAATATCATTTTAATTATTAATAACAATAACATCAACTCGAGTGGTGTATTATATTTTCCATTAATATCCAAATGAAAATCAAATCAAAGTCGGTATACCCTCATATTGATCAATACTGTCAAAAGAGGTTCCAATATCGTTGATGACTTTAATACACACTTAACAAATTGAAGCCTAGTTCGGAGGTTTGAATTCAATTAAGCTATGACTATAAAACTAGAAAGTTCCGCCAATGGGTTGTAACGCTTAATTAATTTCTTAAGAATATACATCTTGAAAGCTCACAGACTATACATTGGCGTACGGGATAACTTCTTAGATAGGGAACTGTAAAATTTAAATCAAGAGTATTCGGTATGAGATTTCGATTATTCGATAACAAGTAATTAAGAGCTATTTTTGATATGAACACTTCAACTTTTCAATAAAGGCCTCTTGAACCGTGATGATTTCTAATTTAAATTCAAATTTCCGCACTGGTGTGAACACTATGATGGTATTTCTTTGATTATTTCACTCAATACAAAATACGCGCCTTCGATTGGTTTAAATATGAGGATTGATATCTGAAAACACCATGTTTTCGATTTTGTATTTCGGCACCTGATTGGATACATGCAATTTTCCTATCTGTGTGGTTCGCGTTGTCATTAGTTGTTTTATTCGATATTAAAAATCTAGTGACTGACAATAAATGTCAAATTATTAAAGAAACGTCAAAATCATTGTATCAAGAAATAATCTTAACAAATACAACTCGTGTAATTAATGATTATCGAACATTTCTTACGCGCTCGTGCTCTTTCCAAACAACAATTTGTTTCTCAAAATCGAAGAAATTTGTACTTCGATAATCATTAACACACTTGTTGTATTATTATCGAAAACATGGAAGTATTTAATCGATCTGTTATTATTGGCGAATATTAATTCAGCTCATTCACAACAATATAATATACAGGGTCCGGTGAATCTCAAAATGTTACATAATGTTCGTAACTCATTCGAGGCTCCATTGTATCATTCTATGGAAACCAATGGAAGTCAATTTGAGCACCACATAAAATAATTTAGTATTGTTTTGCTGATTTGTTACGAATTCAATGTCCTTCGTAGCATATAGCCAGGGAAGTAGTTGTTGCTTCTTAATCTTTGTTCTTTTGTCTTTTGTCTTTTGATTTCCAAAGACTCTGTGAGGCGTAATGATAGTATTATCATAACTATTAATATTATTCATACTATTACGTTTGACATATGTATTATACATTTTTTCAAACCTCTTGTAGAGAAGAATCCAACAATGTTATAATGTAAAGGGTGTTCCATTCAAAAAATTGGAAGAGGTGACCATATGGGAGGGGGTTAAAGTCACATATGTCTCCCTTTATATGTTTTTTTACCTGTTTTTTAGTTTTATCACAAAAATGTGGCGGCTTCAGAATTATGTGGGGTGTATATTTTTCATTGAAAGGTTTTGTACAAGTTCTTATGATAGCGAGACAATGTGTATTTCGTAAAAATACATGGGATAAGAAAGATAATTCGTCATTTCACTAGTAAGGTTATATTAACATAAGCGTAGTATAGGTATAAGTCGAAGGATTCGATATTTTGGAGAAATATATAGACATTCGACTTCACGAATTGAATGAATAAAACTACTGATAAAGTGATTTATTCAACAGTCAAACAGTTCGATTGTGGGTATTAGTTACTTTATGCTGTAATCCTTGTTATATAATTTTGAATAACCGAGGGGTAAACCGCAAATGGATGTAAGTGTACACCGCAGGTGGAAAAGTTTGGTGGAAGTATATGAAAGTTTAATACAGAAATAAGACAAACTACGGTGAAAAAAACGAATTTAGAATTATTGAATAGGTCATTATACAGACTGTTAATGAATAGGTGTTACAAACTGAAAGAGGGCGTACAAAATGCAAAAATTGTCGTAATATTTCCTGCCGACATGCGTCGTTGGAGCTTTAGCTTTCGATAATCAGGATGTTAAAGTCACCCATACAACAGGTGAAATATCATAAAAATCAATGCTATCGAGTGTTTTAGGATGTTATAAATTTTTGTGCTCGTTATGGAAGTGTGTTGCATTACAAAAAGGTTGCATGGGTTCTTAAATTGTCAGTCATCTTGAAAAAAC
>CAJUYG010001295.1:61693-79255 GCA_910591675.1 Galerucella calmariensis
ATTTATTTAATTTATCCGTCAAAATTAGTTTAAACCCAAACAAAATTAATATGGCTATGTAGCCAATGTCAATGCCTTTCAAACGAGATATCACTTGCCATAAGGTCCTATTTAAAATTATTGGCCAGAGTGGCACTGTGACGTCAACTATTACTATTACGCCACCTGTTACTATTCGTAGAGAAGTTGACAACACTTTATTTTCACCCTCCAAATTTTATTAATGTAAGTGTAGCCGTTCAAAAGATACGAGAGGGAGAGGATACTTTTGAATAGCACTGTATATAGCATACACGCTATTAGAGAAAGACAGCATAAACCTTCCACTTTCTATCTCTCTCCTATATGCTGACGGGTTCGAAGCTGGCTTGTTGCCTCTATTTGTAGTATCTCTATGGTCACAACTGATTCAAGTATGGCTCTTGGGACTGTACAACTACTTTCTGGAAGGTGTGATAAAGTTGATGTATCTATCTCTACTCAATACGACTTCTAAATGCCTGCTGGAACAAACCTTATACTTATACATTATTTTCACCGTCCTCTCCTGGGCGCAGTAGTCCCAGAAGTTCATATCTCCTCTTATATAATCCTCAATTCTACAGAATATACAGGATTCTTGTTGAAACTCTTTGTGCAATTTTACTCCAGCTCAAACACCAATTTGTTCTCACCTGATTGTAGTCTCTTAGGAGTATATTTTGTATGGTCAGATCTTCTTCTTTTTTCGGTGTTGCCTATTTGTTCAAATTATACATTGGAGCTGATACCACTAAAGCCCCCTAAAAGGATGGTTCAGCACATCTCTTTGCTAGTTCATCTGCTTTTTCAGTGTGCCTTGGAATTCACATTAAGGTGATAATGCTGTTCGTCTAGTTCATTGATTTTCCTTGACACTCCCATATCATTTTAGAACTGGAAACTCCCTTAATTTGGCTCTCACTGAATTTGAAAAACTAGACCTTTTTTAGTAGTTGAAACTGTTCCATTCAAGAGTTACCTACATACTGTATTATAAAATCATTTCAAGCTGGTTTATTCACGAATGCTTTTAATACTAATTGATAGGCAGAACCACAAAATAGTGACACGATAGGTTATGTAAACTATATACTAAGGCTAATCAAACCGCAGCATTTGCTTTTGACTACGTTTATATTTAAATCGGTGTAATAAATTGCGTTTAATTTGGGGGTAACTCTCTAAATAGAAATCAAAAGCTGGTAGAACACAAAATGTGATTATGTGATAGAGACTATAGATAACCTACAAAGATGGAAAGATCCTACCCGTGGTGCTTCATGTGGCGAATTACCTTGAGATTTTTTGATATTTCTTTTAAAGTAATTCAACATTTCATTGATAATAGAGTACATATTTTATATTTTGCTTGGATATTAATTTATAATAGTAAATATGATATAAAAAATTACCAATAATAGGAAATAAACCAGTTTTCATTGGAAATCACTCCCAAATTTTAAAATAAAATTCAAATTTCAATGCACTCACCGACCACAACCCGAGGATTTCCGAACGCTACCGATGATACGTGTGATGTCATATCTCTTGTGTTTACTTATGTCAATATGGCCGGTATTGCATTAGGTTATGTGTAGTTGTGTGTTCATATTGTATTTTAATCAACTATTAATTGGTTGATCGATGTAAAAATATCATTTATATGTTTGTTTGAGACCATTACGTGTTTGTGTGTGCTTTTTTTATTTCTAAAAGTCAACGTAAAGTGGAAAGTGGTCATAAATATTCGATATTTCCGAGGATATTTTAAAACTTTTGGAAGAATATATTTTATTTACTAGTTCAGTGTTCAGTGACGATTCTTTCATATTTTGTGAGTAAAGATATGGCTAGCGAAGGTTTTGTAAAAGCACAAACTGATAACTTGCCCAAAGTAGAATCATTTATGCTGCTTGAATTTATGAAGTCAAACAGCTGCTTTAATGCAGAGGAAATAAGAGGAGTTGAAGCATTATCGTAAGTACGATTTAAACAATGTTTTATTTATATAATATACCAAACATATTTCGATGTGTGGTCGTAAGAAAATGATGTTTTTATGGTTGATTCCTAGACATATAGGTACATGATCTCAAACTATTTAAGGATAAAAATTACCAGCATAGAAACTTACACTAAAATGGTCTTGACAAACAAAAGTAATGCCCTTCTCTTAAGTGTGTTTTTGCTTGCGCCACCAGGTAAAGTAACAAATATCTTGTCTGGAGTTTTAATAGACGTTGATTTACACACTGGAACAATGCTACTTGGAATACAAAGTTTTTTTTTCGGCTTCATCCATTTTTCAAGCTTTCAGAAACTAATTAGGTCACAAGAACTCAGAGCGTGATACACGAATAAGAACGTAAACAAATGACGTCACACCACGGGGCAGCCATGTTCATGACGTAAAGCGCGTTTTGGCGTACTTCCAAATTTTATGATTTTTAAAGTCGTTTTAAAAGTAAAGTTTATATCTTTTTTTAAAAATAGGCATGCAAGGTGTTAGGAGACCTGATAAAGCGCCAATTTCCACCAATAACAAAATTTATGCTTGTACCCTATCAAGAATCAAATAGTGAAATTGAATTAAATATGATAGATTGAGCAGGTCATTCAGTAAGAAAGAGTCCGAATAGTCGTAAGTGTATGTATGTGTTCGCACGACCAATCTTTAAACCCTACTTTTCTCTACTTTTAAACCTTACGTGAAACTGGCAACTATTGTTGTTGACATTTCGTTTCATTTTGATGACTTTGTATATTACGTTAAAAACACTCTAAAATGGGTTTCAGTCATCCCTCACACTTCGAAAATATAACCATTGATAAAACCTGAATACTAACGCATCAAAATCGCTTTAACCAATCTCCCGATGTGTCCATTTATTTAAAACAGCTAACCATAAAGGGATTGATTCCCAAAATGTCAATACTCGCTTAAACTGGCACATGAGAGCGTCCGGAATTGCTATAAAGGTAAATGGTTGTCCATTAGTTATAATACGCAAACTGTGAATTCCACAGGTTCGTATTCGAATATGGAGGATATTTATTTCTAATCGAACTTGATGTATGGTGAACATCACTTTTTTTTCTGCAGTTTGGCTAAAAAAAATACTCTCATATATAAATCGAATTTACATGCAATGCTTACCAAAGTTCATCCCATTATGTGAGGATATACGTGAAAATAATGCTCATGATAAAATATTCTTGTTATCGAGAATGTAAATACACAAATTTCAATGCTAATTATTTTTATTTTCACTATACAATTTTCGTCTGTAGAGTTTTGTGACTTTTATATTTATTCAGTTTCGAGTTTCGGTATTGAAATTATTGTGGCTTGTACTCGTGCTGCAAGTATACTAAATACTAATTAAAGAATACTCAACTATTCCATTGCTAATTCACAAAGCATAACCACTGCTAACCGTATGTTAACCAACCGTTCACTCGTAGGTTCCTCTTTTATCTTGATTCCATGATATCGATGTGACTTTCGGTTTTCATGAAATAAAATGTCGCGACATTCAATATCATGTCATGAAATGTCACGTGTAATCGTCCTTTGAAAATAAGGGCTAATTTTGTATGAATTGTTTATAGTCCAGCCCAAAAAGTAGGTTCTGAAAAAAATGTACGGGAACAGGTATTTTTTCTTTGAATATGTTCAGGGGTGTCCCCTGAATGTAAATCCAAGTTGGCGTCATGGGGGTGGCTTCACTTCAGCCGCTATCTTGAAAAACACTTTTTATTAAATATCTCGCGAACCGCGCATCGTACGACAAAAGTTGTGGAAATCATTACTGTGGATAATAATATTTTCCATCTTTTTTAACTCAAATTTTTTTTTGTATAACGCATAGGTTTTTGATTATAGCGCTTCAAACTTTTTTCAATATGGTTTTTATGAATATTTGGTTAATGGTCAATGATAAATTGAAAATGGTGGTAACTGAATTGTAGAGCATGAAATTTTCCATAAATTTCATTTAAACATTTTTTCCCGTAGCATTCACAGTTTAGGAGCTATTACGCTGTAAATGAGATTATACCGAGATTATAATGCTGTATATTCATCATGGGCTAGGGTCGTTCCCTCGCCTGTTTGTGACTTAGCGTTAAACGTACCGGTTACAGGGCTGCAAGCATGCGCAGTAACTACATTTGGCCAGATATGAAGGAAATTATTAATATATATTTTTCGAATTGTGTGTTATAATTCTGTTCTTTCCAATATATTATGTTGCGTCTAGTTTTCTCTCGTTACTTATTTGATTTATAAGCACATGTAAATATTTTTTTTGAGAAAGGGGAAAAACTCAGGTCCAAAATGGGTTTCGAACCTAGGACCTCTTGGTTGTTAGCTCAGTATGCTACACGCTTCTTTTTCTTTTAGTGATTTCGACAACAATTTTAGACAGAGAAAAGTGCAGACGAATATAGGTACACAGTATTTTACAAAATTTGCAACAATTGAAACGGGTTAGGGGCCGTTCATAAAATACGTTGGCACACAAATGGGGTGGAGGGGTCTTGATGAGTGTGACAAGGGGGGACCGGGGGTCAAAAGGCAACGTGACGTTCGCGACTTCAAAAAATTTCACTAGAGTATTTCTCTAAATAATTTTTTTTAAAATTTTTGTCATGATAGAAGTCACTCATTTCGTATTGGTAAATTATACAGATTTTTAATTTTTAAACTTCTAAATGTATTTACATTCAATCAAAATTATTTTTTAGGAGGGGGTATTTGGATTTTGTGACGTAATATTGATAGGGGGGTAACAGAAAGTGTGACACAGCGTGACAACCGGGGGGATGGAGTCTAAAAATCCCAATTTCAGCGTGACGTGACAGCGATTTTTCGAAAAACTCGGATTCACGTTACTTTTAAAAAAATGAAAAATTCAAATTGAATACCAACCTTCATGTTCTTCCATTAAAAAAGAAATCATTTTTAATATTACAATATATTATAATATACAATATAAAATAATTCTGTACAATATAAAATAGCATAATACAAGCATGATGTTAATTAATCATTATTATAATATTAGAAATAACAATAACAATTTTTACGATGTAGCGTGATGCACTATTGTTTTTTGCACCATTGACAATCTTTTATATGATGATACCGTTTTAAGCAACAATGAAGATCGATGAATTATTAGTTGTTCTCCACATTATTTAAAATTTCAATTGATTTGGTACACAGCTGTATTGACATTTTTTTGAACACTTCATGCCATTGTAGGCGTTATGAAATGGTTTTCGTATACAACGAGCAATATTGCCACTGATAATGTACGAGGAGCAAGTTTTACCAAGCTTCAGCACCTAAACTATAAATGATAGGGGAAAAGTTTCCAATGAAATTGATAAAAAATTTCATGCTCTACAATACAGTTACCACCATTTCTAATTTATCATTGACCATTAACTAAATATTTAGGAAAAACCATATTGAAAAAAGTTTGGAGCGCCATAATTTAAAACCTATGCGCTATACAAAAAAAAGTCTAGGGTAAAAAATATGGAAAATATTATTATCTGCAATAATGATTTTCACAATTTTTGTCGTACGAAGCGCGGTTCGCGAGATATTCAATAAAAGGTGTTTTTCAAGATGGCGGCTGAAGTGAAGCCCCCTATGACGCCAACTTGGATTTACATTCAGGGGGCACCCCTGAACATATTCAAAGGAAAAAATACCTGTTCCCGTACATTTTTTACAGAAAATACCCGGATCTTGGCCTATTAAACATTCAAATTTTTCGTTCAATGCATGCCGAGACCACAGTTGCAGTGCGGATAATATGTGCAAAATTTGTTGTGTATTTCCAGAACAGATGAGATGTTGGTGTTATACCGAACGTGAAAAAGTATTGAGCTATGACATTAGCACAACTTTTTTAAATGTCCAGTTCACAGCGCGGTTTCGACACTTTGATCGAAACGACAAAAATAACGAACGTATAGTTTCATGCGACGTGCATATTCAGGCGACATTGTGCACAGTGGGAAATAGGACTAAAGGAACTACTAGTTTCTGAGACTCTCCTCAGAAACTGAGTAGAAGTAAGGGGGCACAATAGACCTTTTAGGTCTCAGTGAATGTCACCCCACATACATACATACATACATACAATATATGCTTTTATCCTACGCAGCCTCAGTCTCTTCAAACCCTCTCAATCCTGTCTATTCTCTGTTCACATCAACTTCCAACCCTCTAAATAACCCTTCACCAATAGTTAAACCTATCACTTTTATTCTAGCCTCATTAACAAATAACATAAACCTCTCACTCACAAACCCATCTCCGCTTTCTCCAACCCCTTCCTGGATCATGCACCCTCCTCAGGTCAATACTTATTTATCCAAATTTAATAAACACGAAACACCTAGAAATCTCATGATTAAATCATTTCTTGAAATCATCCATAACAATCATTACGACTTAGTATTATACTCCGACGCTTCCAAAAGTGATACAGGCGTTGGCTGCTCAGTTACCACAGCAAAAAATCTCATCAGCTCTTCCCTAATCCCTTCTTTGTGCAGTGTGCATACTGGAGAATTGTACAGTATTCTACAAGCTTTTAAGCACATCAACTACTCCAATAAAAAAGTTGCCATCTGTACAGACTCTCCAGCGTCTATCCTATCTATCCAAGAATTATTTACTGAACATCCCATTGTCCAAGAAATCCATCATTCTTAACACCATATCTATTCCCTAAACACCACAGTCACCATTATATGGATACCCTCACCATTATATGGATACCCTCACACATCGGTATACCTGGAAATGAACTGGCCGATCAGTATGCCAAATCAGCTTCAACTACTGCCACCATTACTGCTCATATCCAAATTTGCAAGGACGTTAAGGCAGAAGCAAAAAGAATCGCTAGACATACGTGGCAAACTCACTGGAGCTCCACCAAGACTTCACTAGTATCCATCCAGGCTATTCTCAACTCACCTCTGTTTACTGAGCCCACTGAACTCTCTAGACAAGAATTATCAATACTTCGGAGACTTCGAATAGGCCACACCAAACTCACGCACAGCTACTTAATGACCTCAAGCAACAGACCTTCCTGTCAAAGCTGCCAGTGCCCACTTACCATTAAACTCATCCTGGTTGATTGTCGCCAATTTAGCGCAAGAAGATGACAACATAATCTCAAACCCCAGCTGCAAGACATCCTAGGGGTCCCAAACCAAATTGAGCCAACACTGAATTTCTTAAAAAATATATCACTATATCATAAACTTTAAACTATGTTTTGTAACTATCTGTATTAATAACTGTTTTTTGTAATCGTCCTGTGCAAGTGGCCATAGTTGCCGAGCACATAAATTGGATAAAAAAAAAACATAAAGCAGAGTTAGGAAATCTGTACGAAACAAAATGTAAAACAATATTTCACAGTTGGCGTAGCTTCAAACCTGTTTAAAATAATATGTAGGAATAAAAATATTTCTGAATAATACCTAACAAAATGTTCCTCTCGACGGTTTCATAACTGAAAATCAGTTTTTAAAAAACACCCTTACATCTAAATATATTTTCCCATATATCCATAAATTATTAAAACCTCTATTCACCGTTATTCACATAATGGAAACTTCAATAAAAACAACCGTTACTCACATCTATAATGTGCACATTTTTTCTGAAAAGAATATCAAACACACTTTCTTGTATTATGCATGTGCATATTCCGCCGAAAAGTCTTTTGCCACATGAAACAGCATTTTTATAGCCTTTTTTTTTGTTTTTCTCCACAAATTTAATACCGCATGCATGATGTCTACGCCGCACGTTGTGGTTACAGTTTCAAGAGCTAGGGCCGACACTTCAAAATATAATGCGTTTTTTTAGCATTGATTTTATTTTAACACGAATACACTGAAAAAGAATAGTCAAAGCCGTTTGGTTCATAAGAATAACGACGTGTGCCTGGTTCAAGTATGTTTCATCTATGTTTTGAAGTTTGGAATATTCATGAACATATAGATCTAGCGAAAATTACAATTACTATAAGCTGAACATTCAAAAAGCGAACGGTTCCTACTCACCAATGTTGTGTTTGGTAGGTATTATAAGCTACCGCATTTACCCCTAACTTTTTCACGAAATAGCCTTCATGAAAAATAATAACAGATTTGGAAAGGTCGTTGAAAAATGAGTTCAAATGCACTTTTAATTTTCTTAAATTTGCTCTGGCTTAGTGAAAAGATGTATGAGTGTTTGAAAAAGTAGTACACCATTTTCATAACACTTTCGAATACTGAAAACACTACAGCGGGGAATTGAACCGTGATACTTCACGTTTAACTTCCAAATTTCCCGTGCTTCATCTACCCGCATGGCTATCTCCTACAAGGTTGAAAGTATTCGAAAGGGGTATGAAAATGGAGTTCGACTTTTTTTTACATAACTATCCATTCTTTTATTAAACCAGAGCGAATTTAAGAAAATGAAAAGTGCATTTGAACTTATTTTTCAATAACCTTCTAAAATCTATTATTTTTTATGAACGCTATTTGGTAAAAAAGTTAGCTCGCGTTTGACAGCTTTGTACAGGAATCCCTATGTCGCATCTTATTAATAACACACTTTATATACACTGTATAATCCAACCAATTAAGTAAACATTTTCATAACGAAAAATAAAAATTATTAGAAAATGCTAGGATCGACTTGAAACTTTTTGATTACCTACTCGATAATACAAGTTTGGTGGTGTGGTAATTACCCCATAGTTGTTATAAACAACTATCAAACAAATTGAATTACTAGAGAAATGCTCAATCAATTTTCACCCTTCCAAGGTCCACACATCGTATTCACGTATTATCGGATTTGACACACATCACACACCTTTTTCTCAAAATTCAATTCACTTTAAGAGGCTGCCATAATTTTCTACTTAATTAGCCTACAATTTACCTCCTTAACTGGATTACTAGTAAAAGTTACGGGACTCCTCAAACACAGATATTATAAGACTGCATCTTACATACTATGCCAAACAGAAACTATGCTACGGACCATTTGCTTTGCATTCAATTAAATATAATTGACGTGATCAGGAACTGTGACAGGAAAATTAAACAAATAGAATCCATTTATAATATTGTAATGTTTTTCTTATTTATTTGAACTCTTTTTACCGTGGGATAAAATTATACGCTCACTATGGCTAATTACTATTGATTTATTGAAGAAACACTTACACACTACAATAAACTTAATTTATATACACACTACTTAATGTCTACTAATTTATTTACACTCGGTATAATAATTGTCCTAATTTATCTTCAACACTATTTATATTCACTATCTGTTCACTCACTGTATACTGAAACTGTTTACCGGTTCACTGTATACTGAACAACTCCTCGATTCACTCGAAAATCCGCGTATATATAGTTCTTTGCAGCTCTAGAAAAGTCTTGAATATACCACCTCTGCGTATACTTTATAATTCGAGAACATTCGCGATAAACGCCTGGTACGCTTCGAGAACAGTCTGAATATTACCTGCGAAACAACCTTTCTAGAAAGGTCGCATTCATAGTTTTCGACAGGACCGGCCTCTGAATCAGTGAGTTCGTAACAGTATCTACTCGGCTTGTATGTGATGCTAATTTCAATTACACTTTGATTCTCTTCGAGCAACAACAGTGAAAAAAAAGATAATCTTCGAATAATAAAAGTTCTATCTAGCAAAATGTTTTTTTTCAAATGAGTGAACACAGCGTGGATGTGATGAATGAGCAAATTTTACTACGTCGTTATAAAAACTTACTCATCCAAGGAGTAAAAACTGGGGTAACAGCTGACGTGCGTTGTTTTTGGGAACTACATAAATGATTCACTGAAAGCGACTACAGTAACTGTGAGCTTAGCGTCTTCTTCACCACACGGTACAAGTATGCTTTCACAAGCACCAAGCACTTGTTTAAATGTCACTTCTCGGTATAATTATTTTCACGATCTAAGAAACTGACCTGACCTGAGATGGAGTAATGACATGCAATAAAGTCATAGAAGTGACAGGTTAGTATGTATTTTGTTAGCGAATAATAAATTATTACCTGATTCTTATATTAAATACTTCATTCTATTCTCTTACATCAGGTATAGTGCGGCTCTGTACGGTGAATACGAAAAGTTTCATGGTTTTATTGGATCTCAAGCCTAATTCAAGTCGTCAGTTTATTAGATCGTGGAAAGAACTATACAAACCGTCATGGCTGATTGCAGAATCTCAGCATATGTTTAACATGCATGATAAAAACTCAGTATTGTAGATTGCACAAGCCAATTAATTGAGCAAAGTTGTGGTGACCAACCTGCGGCACGCGTGCCATCTGTGGCATGTTTGACTCACGAGTAAATAAAAAATTACAATATTAAATTATTATTAATGCGTTGGCTTCCTAAAAGTAAGTGTTTTTGATAGGTTTTGGAATCTTGGAGACAAATTTTTATGGGAAAAAGTGAGCTCCACATTAGTGTTACCCATTAGTGGAACCAAAAGTGGCGCAGCTCACATAAATGCTGGACACCACTGACATACACATTGAAGTATAATTATACAAATTGCTTGGTCATGCATCCTTGTTTTTTTGCAATACTGTAGTAGATTCAGAAAAAATAAGATATAAACAGTAAAATGGTGAAGATATGAAAAATCTCGTGTATAGACATTTAATTGTATGATAAGGATTTATTGAGTTTTAAAAACTAATTAATATTTTTAACTGAAGAATAGAACCATTCTCGGAATCAGAAGGGTGATTAAGACCGGAAACAAATGTTTTTGCAATACTAACAATTAAAAAGCTCCAGACCAGAATGTCTCCTGCAATACGTATGAATGATGTCGAATTTCTACTTCACATTCAACGCAGGACAGTGACTTGTACTTTATGCAACGCAAGTCACCACCTTCGAACGGGTTCTTCATTTTTAAATAAATCTCTTCATAAACGTTATAACTTTTGTAAAAAACGCGTATTTGTTTTGAATGTTTAGAAAAGCATGATTCGCGCACTTGCACTGTCTCAGTTCGGTGTGGTCATTGTCACTCGCCTCATCATAAGCTTTGACACTTTGAGAGCGCTAGGGTGAGTTCGAGAACGTCACACTGGTTGAAATTTTGCACTTGATCGGTGGGGGTAAAGGGCGATCGTAGTTCGACGCTCCATCGAATGAGTTCTCGAACGGATTTACCTTCTTGTGGTTGCTTACTATAACCATACTTTTTTAAATATTATTGTTCAACTTTTAAGTTCTCCTATTTTAAATGTAGAGTAAATAATATGAATAAAAAACGTGTCGTATTTGATTGCGCTTACATTGGGAAAACAGTTGCTTGAAGGGATATGTACATTCCGATAGGTGCAGCCGCGGAAAAGAACACATCCAAGGTGTAAAGATTACTTTGAAGGAGTTATTTCCAGCTATAGGTACTTTTAAGGAGTTTCAGATGAATTTTAGAATATTTATAACTAGCCTAGGTCTAACATTAATGAATCTGGCGCTAAAAGTTTTAAACAGAAACATTTTGAAAACCCTTAAGGCACGCCAATCTACCACAAATAAGCTTAATAATGTTACGCGAGCTGCTGCATTAATGTGCTCAATTAGTGCCCCCAGTGAAATTCCCATATGATACGACTATGGCTCCTCCGCCGTATTTTCAAGAATGATCTAGAAAACGGAACATCTAGAAAAACCCGGCGCATCCGCCAAAACTTCGAGTTCTAGAGGTTTCTAGAAAAACATACGTGCGAGTATAAATAGGCGACGACATCGCAGCGGAGTCAGTTAGTCAGTTAGTGTCGATACTGAAAGAAAGCAATCGCGCCTCGATAAAGTGTTTATAAAGTGACTCTCATATAAATTATAGTTAGTGTGTGTTTAGTGTATTATATAAATTATTAAATGAGGACTGTATTTAAATATAAATCTGTACATATAAATTAATTGTAAATATAATTAGAATAAACGTTACATTGGTGTCAGAAGTGGGATAATAAAAATAAATAATTACGTAAAAATGGCTAAGAGACTATGTGACCTGAAAGTGACGGAGCTAAAAGCAGAATTAGAAAATCGCGAGTTGGAAACGTCCGGAAAGAAGAGTGAATTAGTTGAAAGACTGAAAATAGCACTGGAAAGTGAAGACTTGGATCCAGAAACATTCTTATTCAATGACGAGTCCTCCACCATAATCTCGTCAATATCTGCTATGAAGGACGATATTTCTGCTAATATGGACGAGAAGATTTCTACTATGAAGAATGAGATTTCTACAATCAAGGACGATATTTCTGCTAATATGGATGAGAAGATTTCTACCATGAAGAATGATATTTCTGATATGAAGAACGATATTTCGGCCGATATTTTGTCAATGAAAAAGGACATTGCCGCTGAAGTCGAAAATAAAATTTCCCCTCTAAAATCAAATATTGAGAAAATGGAAAATAAAATGTCGGACATGGAAAATAAAATTTCGACGGATATAAAAAATGAAATTTCTGCCGTGGAAGAAAAGATTAAAAGAATGGGGCAAGAAATGGAACAAAAAATCAAAGAAATCGAAAGGAAGACTAGTCATCACCCGGATATTACAACTAGGCAAGCCCCGAACAACGACGAACTGGCAGAGAAAGAAGAGTTGAAACCGAAAAGAGAAAACGATATTAACAGCCGAGTGAAACTGCCAACATTCGATGGTAAAACGTCATGGCCGAACTATCTTAAGCAATTCGAGGCGGCATCAAAGGCAAACAACTGTAGTGAGAAAGAAAAAGCGTTGAATTTAACCCTTGCCCTTAGAGGAGACGCCATGGATATCCTCCAGACCATTCCAGTGGAAGAGACCGAAGATTTTGAACAACTCAAAAAGCGATTGAACATGAGATATGGCCTGGAACACTTGGAGCATCTGTACCAGTCGCAGCTAAAAAACCGCAAACAAAAACGCGACGAAACTCTGCAAGAATTCGAAGCAGACATTGCGAGGTTGGTGCGGTTTGCCTATCCATCGGCACCGGAGAATGTCATGGAATGTTTAGGGGTACAGACATTCATCGACGGAGTTCGTGACCATGAAATGCAAAGAACTCTACGCTTGGCTCGGCACAAGACACTGGTCGACGTACTCTCTGCAGCCTTGGAGTACGAAGCAGCTACACAGGCTTCCGGAGTATACGGTAAGGTGAGGGCTGTAGCAGACGAAGAAGTGGAGAACAAGCTTGACCAGCTTGTCAACATGATGAAAAGCATCTCAAATGGAAAACCGAAAGCTGTGAGATGCTGGAATTGTGGAGAAATGGGACATGTACGCAGTTCGTGCAAGCGACCGAGAACTGCTACAAACAAAGACGCACAGCAGGAAAACTAGGAAGGGTCGACCTTCAGAGGGCAGCTTCGACCCGAAGACCTTCCAAAGACCCTCTCATTCTAATAGCCTCTCTGAAATGTCGCGATGATAGTGTATACGTGGATGGTGAAGTTAATGGTAGGAAGTATACACTATTGGTGGACACTGGAGCAACGAGACTGTCAACACCCGGAAAAGACTTTTACCGACGAGACTGCGACTCAGGACTGCCACAGGTGAAAGCGCCAATGTCCATGGAGAACTACCGGTGCAATTGGGAATTGGCGCAGAGAAGTTCACCCACACTGTCGTTGTCGCTGATATCGAAGAGGACATAATACTCGGAATGGACATTATGAACCTACATGGCTTCCAGCTAGATTTCAAGAACCGAGTGATTAGAGTAGGTTCTGAGGAAGTATTCCTTCACCCACACGAGGATAAGACTGTTCAGGTAGCCGTACAGGAGGATACAGTTGTACCCGCAAGGAGTGAATTTTTCACTGTGGCAAGGCTACAAGGAACCGTCGAAGAAGGAACACCGGTCATGATGGAACCATGGAATCATGATAAAGAGGTCGTTCGAGGAATCCTGATAGGAAAAGGGTTAGTCATGACTGCGGAAGAAATACCTGTACGCATTATAAATGTAAATGACCATCCCATAACTATAAAGAAGGAGACCAAAATTGGAACTTGCGTACCAGTGACGTCAATAATTCATCAAACAACAACTTCCAATGATGCCAACAATAAATTTGAACAAATGATAGCAGTGGCTGGACAATCCCTTAGCCTGCAGGAGAAGAAAAAAATCAGAGAACTCTTGCTACAATACCGATCTCTTTTTGTACCAAAAGGAGGAAAGACAGGAAGAACATCTGCTGTCAAACACAAAATTAACACCGGCGACGCTAAACCGATAAGACAATCGGCTCGACGACTACCACAGGCCAAAAGAGAGGAAGCGGAGAGAATTGTTCGCGAGATGGAAGAGGACAAGGTAATAGAACCTTCTACCAGCCCTTGGGTCTCTCCGGTAGTTCTGGTAAAGAAGAAGGATGGAACCACGAGGTTTTGCGTGGACTACCGGCAATTGAACAATGTTACAAAGAAAGATAGCTATCCTCTACCGAGAATCGACGATACTCTGGATACGCTGGCCGGTAGCAAATTGTTTTCTACCTTGGACCTGAAGTCTGGATATTGGCAGGTAGAAATTGATCCAGCCGATAAAGAAAAGACAGCGTTTACCACCGGATCTGGACTATGGCATTTCACCGTTATGCCATTTGGGCTGTGCAATGCCCCCGCAACGTTCGAAAGACTGATGGAAAACGTATTGCGAGGGTTGTCCTGGAAGACATGCTTAGTGTACCTTGATGACATCATAGTCTTGGGAAGGACATTCGAAGAACATCGAAAGAATTTGGAAGGTGTCTTCAAAAGGTTGCAGGCTGCCCAACTGATGCTCAACCCCAAGAAATGTCAACTATTTCAAAACAAAGTCAATTATTTAGGCCATGTAGTCAGCAAGGATGGCGTAGCTGTAGACGAAGAAAAAGCTGCTACCGTACGAAAGTGGCCAAGACCCGCCGACAAGCACCAAGTTAGAAGCTTCCTTGGACTCTGTACATACTACAGGCGATTTATAAAGAAGTTTGCAGATATCGCTAAACCCTTGACACGACTTACAGAGGAAGCAAGGGAGTTTCGCTGGGACGAAGACTGTCAAACTTCGTTCGAAACCTTGAAAAAGCACTTGACTACTGCACCTATACTCGGCTATCCACTACCAGAGGGAGAATTTATACTAGATACTGATGCTAGCAATGTTGGAATTGGAGGAGTGCTATCACAGGTTCAAGGAGGACAAGAGAAAGTTCTGGGATATTTTAGTAAAGTTCTTTCCAAACCAGAACAAAACTACTGCGTCACAAGAAGAGAGCTCCTAGCAGTAGTGAAGTCCGTGGAGCACTTCTATCAGTATCTGTATGGGAAGAAATTTGTGATTAGAACCGATCATGCCGCACTTAAGTGGCTTATGCAATTTAAGAACCCTGAAGGTCAAATCGCCAGATGGATCGAGCGGCTCCAAGAATATAATTTCACCATTGAGCATAGAGTCGGAATAAGCCACAGAAATGCAGACTCACTCTCTAGAAGACCATGCCCAGCAGAGTGCTCTCACTGCACCAAAACAGAAGCTAAGGAAGCTGCCATTCGAAGAACCACGGTGACCAGCGACGAATGGACACCGGAAAAGTTGGAAGAGGAACAAGAGAACGATCCCGACTTGAAGAAAATCCGACATTGGAAAAAGGAAAACTGTCGACCTACTTGGCAGGAGATTGCAAGGTACTCGCCAACGATAAAATCGTATTGGGCCCAGTGGGACTCGCTGGTTCTGGAAAACGGTTTGCTACAGCGAGTAATCGAGAACGATGAAGGTTCCGAAAGTAGAAGACAGTTGGTGATTCCAAGAACAAGGGTAGCAGCAGTACTGCGGAAATTACACGACAGTCCGTCAGGAGGACATCTAGGTGTGAAGAAGACCCTCCAGAAAGTGCGAGAACGGTTTTATTGGATGCACAGTTCCGAAGATGTGAAGGACTGGTGTAAGAAGTGCACTACCTGTGCTACGACCAATGGACCACAAGGAAGAAGAAAGGCTCCTATGAAGCAGTACAATGTCGGAAGCCCTTTTGAACGCATTGCCCTGGACATTGCCGGACCGTTTCCACCGACAGCAAATGGCAGCAGGTACATTTTGGTGGTGATGGATTATTTCACAAAATGGGTAGAAGCGTATGCCATTCCAAACCAAGAAGCCGCAACTGTTGCCGACGTGCTTTTGAATGAGTTCATTTGCCGATATGGAGTGCCCCTGGAAATACACAGCGACCAGGGCAGAAACTTCGAAAGCCAGCTGTTCCAGGAAGTTTGTGAAAAGCTCGGCATGAAGAAAACGAGAACTACGGCTTTGCATCCACAGTCGGACGGAATGGTAGAGCGAATGAACAGAACTCTTGGCAAATACCTGTCTAAAGTAGTATCTCACCATCAGCGAGATTGGGACCAATATCTCTCGCTATTTGCGATGGCCTACAGATCCGCCATCAATGAGTCTACCGGCCAAACACCAGCAAAAGTTCTGTTCGGACGCGAAATGAGATTACCCTGCGACCTTGAATTTGGATGCCGACCCGGAGAAGACATAGCTGGTGAAGATTACGTGACCCAGCTGAGAAGAAGAATGGACGACGTACACGAGCTGGTTCGATCGAATCTCCAGATCGCTAGCGATAGGATGAAGAAAAGGTACGATACGCAAGCTACAGAAGGAGGTTTCCACGAAGGAGACAAAGTCTGGCTGCATAAC
The DNA here is from genome assembly GCA_910591675.1 of Galerucella calmariensis. Classification (NCBI taxonomy): domain Eukaryota; kingdom Metazoa; phylum Arthropoda; class Insecta; order Coleoptera; family Chrysomelidae; genus Galerucella; species Galerucella calmariensis. Next base: position 78,536 of record CAJUYG010001295.1, read on the forward strand.
CCAAGAAGACAAAAGGGTTTTTCTCAAAAGTTGCAGAAAGCTTGGGACGGTCCGTACCTCGTGAAGAAACGAATCAACGATGTCATCTATCGTATCAGCAAGATCCCAAACGGAAAGCCAAAGGTGGTACACCGTAACCGATTAGCGCCATTCGAGGGTGACCACGATGAAGAAGTAAACCAGCTTCAGGAAGTAGCCGATCCTGCTTTTGTAGAGTTCATGGGTGCTTATGGTGGTACCGGAAAAGCAAGATTCGGCGTCACCACTGAGAGACGACAAGACATGCTTACCGTTCCAGAGGAATACTCACTGGCAATAAACATCCCTGCCAGCGTAACCGATGCACGCGGACTGGCATCTCTGTTCATAAAGAAGAGTGGCGCCCGACGTTTGCAAGACCAGTTACCAGTACCAGGTAAAGCTCTGAAGCTGCAAGATGGCTCCCGCTACAATTTCCACCTAGTGACGAGAAACACCTTCGACGAAAGACCAACGTACGAGGACGTCTGGGAAGCATTACGAGGCTTGAGGGAGCATGTGCTTGAATTGGACGTGCATAAGCTAGCCATGCCCAAGATTGAATGTAGGCATTTAGATTGGCGAATAATCCGTAACATGGTAGAAGTAATCTTCCGAGACACCGAAGTGCAGGTACTAGTCTGCGGCCAAGTAAGGGAGACACAGCCAACAGAGAAGACGGTCGCATGTTACTTCCATGCA
>CAJUYG010001296.1:13561-40000 GCA_910591675.1 Galerucella calmariensis
GTTGAAATTTTGAAAACTTGAATGTTTTAATTCGATAACTTTAAAATGGATGGATAAATTGATCTGACATTTGGCAGGTTGTTTTTAAATGTAATAGGGCATATTTTGATAGAAATAGTAGTATGTGCAACTAGTGTGGATATGATGGCCATATCGCACGAGGACGTTCAAGTGCGATATGGACAATCCACACGAGTCGAACAGCATATTTTTTCTATGACCCACTTAAGAAAAAATCTAGAAAATAAAAATTTTTATAAACTGTAATTTAACTTCAAATTGAAAATTTAACAATTCAATTTTATATTTCCACTAATTTTTTTGTGGTAAACGTACAGTTCTTGAATGTACAATTTGTATAATGCTACGGTTTCCCTTTTTAAATATACGATGCTGTTATAAGTAGATGTTGCCAGTCGGACTCATGAAGGACCTCATGAAGGGTACCGTACCATTATCTATAATAATCAATATTCTGCTAAATATTTCAAACGTCTACCTGTTGTCGTTATTAATATCAAGCAGAATAATTATTTAAAAATAAAATTAACAATAAAAAAAACTTCTTCACGGAGAATCGAACCCGGGTCTACCGCGTGAGAGTCTGGTTTGCTTACTACCGACCACCAAGGAATATGCAAATTGTTTATCCATAACGTCAGATGTATTACATAATTTTTGCTTAAAAGGAACTAAAGTTCCTACGGTGTGTCCCGCGACACGTTCTACCTTTTTTATGTTTAGGTTTTAGGTTCCCACGTTTAAATATCCTTTTCGCTTTTGGGGAATTGAGATACAATTGATTTATTTTATCCTGCCTAAATTCCAATGTCTGCCTATGGTTTATTGTGGTTTTAGGGTCTCTAATCTGAAAACGTGCGAAATCAATACGATAAAAATATATTATAACACACCGCGTCCACATTAGTAAAAGTTTACGTTGTACGTTGAATGTAGCGTTCGACACAAATATTGTCGACGCAAATTCGGCAAACTGTCAACATAAATATTTACGCTGTGTGGCTGCGATCAGGGGTGCGATTTTCGAGTTCACACGAATATTATGCGTGTACGGTTATTTCCACATGAATTTTTTGTATACGGTGCTTAATGTGTATTGTTCAACACCGTTCGAATAAACGTTCGTACACGAAAAGTTTAGCAGCCGGCAACACCGCACAAACGTATGGTTTTGTCACTTGTGACATTTGAGAAGCAAACAATATATCTTATCTATGCAGTTCTAATAGTTCTATGCAAAGAATATACCAACTACTGTATCAAGTGTGGTAAGCCCAAACTGGCCTTTGATTTTACTTACTTAACATTTTTCCTTTATTAGTGTTTGTTCGTACTTCTAAGGCGACAGGTTTTGTGAGTCTATAAAGTTTCACAAATTGCCTCTCTGAATTTTCCTCAAAAGGATCAATAAATAAATGGGAGGTTTATCTGCTAAATCTTCCGCTTCTTGTATAGCGTTTATGAAGTTTAAATGAATTAAATCATCAAAACCTGCCATATTATAACTGATTATATCATTTATTATTCAAATTAATGACATACCAAGGACAAATATTTCCAATCTAGGTTATGTAAATTTACACTTTCCGTACACGAAATAGTATATTTCATTACCAGTACAGAAATGAGGATTTTTCCGTGCGCGCGTGACAAATTCTCGGGAAGTCATACAAGAACGGAAAATCCATTTCTGGACGAGTAATGAACGATATTTTTTATTATACTTAGGTACCTGAAATCAACATAAACAAAAAATATCGCAAAAAATTATTAAGAAAATCGGGAATATTTATTTTTATTTTTAAAACAGTAAAAATGTAAGTACATACAACTCAAATTAACAAAAAAAATACAAGTAGGTAATTCTAAGAAAATTAATTTTGGACAGAACCGTTATTATTAATAGTAATATTTATTGTACAATTCGTATTATTGTTGAAGATCAATCCCTTTTGCATTTCTTTTTGTTGAACTAGGATATCTAGTATTATGGATATCTATGTTTTTTATTAAGCGCACGGAAATAGGGATCGGGAAAAAATTTCCGTGCGCTGTTCCGAAAATGTATATCTATGTTTATTATTAAGCGCACGGAAATAGGGATCGGGAAAAAATTTCCGTGCGCTGTTCCGAAAATGTCATATTTACTGTATTTTATAAACAGTTGAAAATGTAGTATTTTCTGTTAAGTATAATAAAAACATTTTTTATTCGAATGGAATAAACCCACTCGAAACAAGCCATACGAAAGTGTTCGTATACGGTTACCGTTTGAGCATGTCGAAAATTAGGTTATTTAAATTTCATACGAAAATGGCCATTTTTCGTATACGACTCCCGAATGGTTTCGAAAATTGCACCCCAGCACATCAGCACGTGTGTGGCGGTTTCAGTTTGTAGTGCTGGTAAAATGAATCTCAATAAAGACGACGTTCAACTTTTTATACAACAATATCAAAATCCAAGGATTTTGTGGGATCCAAAGGATAAATGGCATTTTAATAAAAACTGAAGAAAATGACGATTGGGAAGAAATTATTTTGATATAAATAGTTAATCCAATAGTGTCTCTTTTTCTTGTCTGATTTTTTATTCCTAATCAAATGGGTCATAACAATGAAAGCGGCAAATTTTCTTTTCATTAATATCCCTGAATCAGACATGGTGGAATATTTTCGGGTCCTTGTACGTAGTGAGCACGTCCACACTAGCATACATTTATACGCACATATAAATAATTTGTGTCGAATTCTCACACACAACATACATTTTTACTAATGTGGACGCGGCTTAAGACGAAGGATTATATATTTTGGAGAAATACTCGATTTCACCACGAATTCGATAAATTAAAAACTGCTAATAAAGTCATTCATTCTACTGTCAAACAGTTCGATTTTTGGGTATTAGTTCTTTATGGACGTGCCAAGGGCTTTTTGAGGAAACGTGGGCTATGCTGCGTTGAGCAAAGGGTAAAAGCAGACGTGCAAAGAGTACAACGACTTGCCTACATGCAATCACGGGTGCAAATGAGATCATGCCCCAGTGCAGCGTTAAAGATAATGCTAGTACTTTATCTATGTGTAAGGAGGATCGATCTGGAAATTGCCGACAGGTTGACTCTGGCTATATCTTTGAAACCCGGTGATCTAACGGGGCACCTTGAGATATATTCTTTATTTTTACGTTCACCAGCGCTTATCGGATATTGTTTACAAAGTTTCTGAAGAAACTCAAACAATACTTGTCCTTCCCGGGCAGCTCGAAATGTGAGGTGAGGATGTGTGTATGTGTGTGTGTGTGTGTTTTGGGGTGACATTCACTGAGACCTACAAGATCTATTGTGCCCCCTTACTTCTACTCAGTTTCTGAGGAGAGTCTCAGAAACTAGTAGTTCCTTTAGTCCTATTTCCCGGTGGAATTTTAGGATGTCTACAGGCTTCAACTTAGGCAAATGTTCCTCTTCTATCCAGTAATATCCTAGGTGCTGAGCTCTAGGATTCTGAAGTGCTGTGCAGTTGGAAAGTATGTGGATGGAGATTTCTTCTTCCATTCCACAAAATCTGCATTCTGCTTCCTCCACTATTTTGAACTTTTTCAGGTGCCCATTCAGGCGACAATGTCCCGTTAGGATCCCTGTTAAAACTCTTAGCGCAGTTTTACTTTGACTTATGCTTTCTTTTGATCTCAACAGGTAGTAGTCACCCAGAAGAGTCTTTGATTGTATAAGCCCTACTAGATCTTTCCAATGGTCAGATCTTCTCTTTTTCTCGGCTTTACTTATTTCTTCCAATATTACATTGGATCTGATTCCGCAAAAGGGTTCAGGCCCCCAGAAAGGTATTTCAGTCCCCCTCTTTGCTAGTTCATCTGCTATTTCATTCCCTTCTATTCCAGTGTGACCTGGAATCCATAGTAAGGTGACTATGTTGTTCTCACCTAGTTCATTGAGTTTGTCTAGGCATTCCCACACCATTTTGGAACTGATTACACAAGAGCTCAGTGCCTTAATGGCTGCTTGACTATCCGACATTATGATAATCCTTTGTCTTCTGTATCCTTTATCAATATTGAACTGGGCGCACTTTCTTATGGCGTGGATTTCCGCTTGAAAGATACTTGGGGTTTTTCACAAGCTTTCAGAGTGTTTGGTTCCTGGCCCGAACACTCCTATCCCAGTTCCTTCTATTGCTTTTGAGCAGTCTGTGTACCATTGAATGGCATTCTTTCCAAGTTTGGAAATGGTATTTGGATCCCATTCCTTCTTGTTGCTCATTTCCGTAACGAATTTCTTTGAAAAGTTATATTTTTTCATCATACCGTCTTGTGGCATGTTCCAGGTTGTCTGATTTCTAAGAAGTGAGGAGGTGTTTTTTTTAATGATTCCCTCTCTACTTAGTCTGTATCTTGTTCTTTCTGCAACACTTTCCACCACCATATGTAAAGGGGTGAGGTTGAGAATCACTTCCATGGCTGCCGTTGGGCATGTTCTCATTGCTCCTGTAATGCATATACAGGCTAGTCTTTGAATATTGGAGAGGTTTTCTCTCGTCGCCAATAGGCTAGTTCTACTACTCCACGCAATGGCTCCATAAGTGATGATTGGTCTCACTATGGCAGTGTACATCCAGCTTAGGAATTTTTGGTTACAGCCCCAGTTTCTTCCTGCCAGATTCCTGCACACCATGAGGTGAGGATAGAACGAGATCTTCTGGATTAATACAAGACAAAGAGATAGGGAAAAATCACGAACCGCGAGATGGCGCTGCGAAATCCAAAATGTCGGATCGGAGGGTGAACAACAAATATTCTGTCATTTGATATTAGCTTCGTTTTTGAAATTTTTGTGTTGTATTGCTGGATTTGTGTCATAAGATATCTATTAATAATGCCTGTGAAAGTAGAGATATTAATTTCGGATATTCTGGATTGTTGGTGAACGTGTTCGGCCAATTAATGAAGGTGAGGTTCCAATGAAAAAGTTATTAAAAGCTTATGTATGAGATCTCCAACAATATTACAATCCCCCATTATAAAACTCAGTGAGTCCTGGATTTTTCAATGTTCCTGTAAAGAAGGATTAGGAGGACACTGCAAGGATATTATTGCTACATTGATTTATATTAACAGGTAAATAAGTTTTCTCAATTACCTAAGAAAGCAAGTAGGTAGATGATTTCAAAACCACACATCCCTGTTTGCCTCCTCTCTTTTTCATGTTTCAGATATGAGATGCTAAAACCAGTAAGCTGTACTGATCTCTGGCTCAAAAATAGGGAAAGGAAAAAAGACATAGAGAGAATCAGTAGGCCAGAACCATTTTAGTCATTTAGTCACCCAGGAATTAAAAAAAAAGAAAATACAATACAACAGCTGAACTGAACAAAAAAAACTTTAATCTTCTTGCCTACAGTAAGTTTTAGACAATGAAAACGAACAATAATTAAGTCATTTGAATATGTTTAACATCAGCACTTTTTTAATACCTGCAGGTGTAGGGGATTCTGATTTGGCAACATTTTTGGGAAGATATCGTCAAGTAAAAGAACAAATGGGTGCACCAGTGTATGATTCAAGAAATAAGGAGAAGTTGTATAATTTAATTTTAAAATGGCATATCGGTCATTTCGATTGGAGAGAAAAAAGCTTCATCTGTTTGACTTACCTGTTCTCTTTTATGTGTTGTTTGTTTTTATTTTCAGGCATCTAGATCATATTATGCAAGATGTTTTGTATCACAATAAAAAATAAATAAATAATATATAAATAGTTATTGTTTCATTATTTAAGCAAAGGTATGTATGGTTTTGCACAATAATTATAAATAGGTGGAAGACTTTATGCAATAATTAAAACAAATTTTGCTTTTCATACCATTTAATCTATTTTATGCAGAATACGAATAAAGAAACATTTATAATACTAATTGACTAAATGAAAAAATATAGAATAAAATATGGTATAGCAAAAATAATAAACCAGAAGTAATTGTTTCGAGTTCTCACTTACTGTCGGTCACTTCCACATATATATATTTTTTTGTATGTTGATATTTAGTCACTGGTAGGTTCTGGCTAGGAAAGGATCCATTTTTCAAATGCTCCCTCTGTGTTGTGGAGGTAACTATATATTGAATAATAAAAAATATAAATTGAAGTGAAGAGAATCTGATAGTAAAATTATTGAACTTACCACAAAAAAAACCTCTTTCAGAAAGTGCTTGCTGCAAACAAGTATTTTGAGATAGGCTTCCCTATCTTCAAGATTTTTTGCCATTTCTTTACTGCCTTGGGATTCAAAGGGAATTTATGTAGATGTAGAGAAATATCCGAAGTACTGTATGATGCACATTGAGGAACTGAGCACATTTTGCGTGATCTTACCTCATTATCTCTTCCAATCCGCTGCATTTTAAAATTTGATGTTTATTTGAAACAACTATTGTTCATAAAATAACGTAAAAATATATCACTTTCGACCTAAATCACTTAAAATTGTATAAAAATCTCACACTTCACCCATATAAACACATTTGGGTTAGTTTGTTGTTCACCCTCCGAGTATTTCGAACGATTAATTGTAGATGTCGCCCACTCCGAGATTCTTCCCTATAGCGATTGCCACTATATTAGACATCGAGGGAGCATTTTATTATGTCACCACGAATTCATTGGTTAATTCAGTTAATAGAAGGGGGACATCCACAACAATATGCCGATTAATAAAGGCAACTATGGAGGATATGATAATAATCTCCACACTGGGACAAGTCACCATCAAGGCAAGGATGGGTGGAGGATGTTCACAAGGAGTAGTGCTTTTACTACTATTAGAAGCAGTCATGGTAGAAAACCTCCTAACAGAACTGTCCACAGCAAACTTTTAGGATACGCTGACAACATCGCAATTGTAGTCAGGGGCAAGTTTGCAGGGGTAATATCGGAAAAAATTCAAACTAAATATAGTTGATAATTGGTGGTTAGAAGAGAGACTAGCAGTCAATGCTTGGAAAACAAAAATTATCAATTTCACGAAAAAGACGGCACTACAAAGGCTATAGCCAATAGTACCTATGTGTACATTTTGATAAAAAGCAAAGGACCAAAGCCCAATTTAATAGTAGAATATTCAAATAAATTGAAAAATTTGTCTCAAATATTATTTCACCAGCCAAATATTTCAGTTGTAAGATAATCATACTATTAGGCATACTCTGTTCGCTTTTCGAAGAAACAAGTATGATATGTATTGTGATATTGTTATCGAAATGACTACTACCTGCTGTGGGTTTTGGTCTTAGATCAATCATGTTGGCATAAGTCAAAACGAAATATCTTGGAACCAAGTATACATTTGTTTTTTTGTTACTAGTGCAAGGTAGAGTTGTTATCGTTGGCGTTTATTTCAGAAACCAAAGATATAATTAAATAGACAGCTATTATATCTTCAGATAAACGTTTGGTAAAACATAATTATTATTTTTGAAGGTAGACCTAATAGCAAAAAATAGAGATGAAAGGAGGCAGAGACAAGCAGATGAAAGAGCGCTCAGGGATCAGATCCATCACATGGAACACAACAATCCGTTCTATGAATTTGTTCAAATGATAGCAGAATATAGAAACAGTCACGATTTTCGCCCGCTTACAGAAAATGAAACGATAATCGAGAATCAAATAACAGTAAGTACAGAAAATTATCGAGAAAAATGTCATGATAATATTGTCAAACACTTGAATATACCTATGTATCTACTGATTCAATCTATATTTATTATGGACATTGTCAAATTACTGAAAACATTAATAGGGTGTTCAACTAAGAATAGATTGATGATTAGAGATAGTTAATTATAAAGAAGCAAGTTAATCGCGCCATATTTAATCAAATTGAATAGTTTAGTTTTGTTTTTATCCCCAATTATAAAATCCTATTTTTAAATGTTTTCAAAATCCACCTTTTACATTATTACGTCACTAGTATGAATAAGCAAACATTTTGACATGGAACATAATTATCATAAGATAGTGTATTCACCAAACTTAAAGGAGATAAGAAGAGGTTTGGAATAAATTGACTGTAAGCTGTTTGCATTTAGTTTTGGTTTATGGCAAAAAGCAAGAGGATTAAAAATGGTAACAGGTGACGTAATAGTAATAGATTGACATTGGCTACATAGCCATATTAATTTTGTTTGGGCTTAAACTAATTTTGACGGATAAATTAAATAAATACCAAAATTATTGAAATTATTTTTTTAAATTCAATTTATCAAATATCAACAATGGATTCTTATAGCAAGTGTTCGAAATGTGCTTCGTCTACCTACTTCTTGATAGTAATACATCCTATTAGTAAACTCTCGTCGTACTTTCAAAACGCCAATGCTATCTGGTGCCGTAGTATAAACCTTGGATTTCAAGTACCCCCATAGAAAAAATTTTACATTGTGTCAGATCTGGTGACCGAGGTGGCCATTCTTTAGGAACTCGCCGGCCGATCCATCTACCTCGATATTCTTCATCCAGATTACGTCTTACTGCACCATAATAATGTGCAGGAGCACCATCTTGTTGAAATGTTATTTTCCGATGGCCGAATTCATCTGGATTATCTTCCAGAATTTCAAGAATTAACGGCTCAATTGCATTTTGTAGCATCTCCAGATACACTTCACCGCTTAAATTTGAATTTAGGAAGACAGGACCAACTATGTGATTTCCCAAAATACCAGCCCAAATATTGACTTTTTCTGGAAATTGGGTATGTTGTTCACGAGAGGTGTGAGGATTTGTCACTCCAATACCTTACATTTTGTGTATTCACATTTCTATTCAGGCAAAAAGTACTTTCGTCACTAAAACAAATTGTTTTTGTGTAATGTGGGTTTAGACTAATTTTATTTTTAGCGGGACTTTTGAAAATAAGCATATGTTTAATTATTGAGAGCCAAGCAGGGTTGGTAATGTAACAAGAAATACCTCGGATTCAGAATCAGATATTTCAGGAATCTTCTGTATCTGTATCTGTAGAGTAGGGAGGGTGAGTGTGTAGGCTCACAGCACTTAGGCCACATGTGACCCATTGTACATCCTCCCGAGGAGTTGTCCTCCTAGGTCATTGTCCATCCTGTCCTTCTCAGGAAGGTGGACAGGTCACTGGGAGACATCTCCTTTATATCGGCAGGTGTAGGCCAAGACTCACCGAACACACACTCTCTTATTGACGATAACTCCGGACACTCGCATAAGACATGCCTGACAGTTTCATCTTCCTGTTCACACATCCTGCATAGAGGTGTGTCCACTAGCCCCATAGTATGGAGGTGTTTACTTAGTTGACAGTGACCAGTCAGAAATCCTACTGTTAAACGTAGGTTTTTCCTGGTCATCGCCAAATATTTCTTCGGCGCCAGCTTCCGAGGGTCGCCCAGGGTGATCCTGGCAAAACTGCATCCTTTGATTCCATCCCATCTCTCAAGGGATTGAGCATGGGTGTAACGTTTGGTTAGTTCCGCAATTGTCGAAGTCGTTAGGCCGTAGGTGTCACTGGGTCCTAGAATTTTCAGTCCAGCGGCTTCCCTGGCTAAAGAATCAGCAATGCGATTTCCTTTACTCCTGTCGTGCCCTTTAACCCACCTCAGGATAATGTTGTTATCTGCCGAGACGTCAGCTAAATCTTGGTGGCACTCTAGTACTAGCCTCGATATAACACGTTGTCTGTTCAAGGCTAATAGGGCTTGTCTACTATCAGTGCAGATTATTATGGTTTTGCCAGAAATTCCTCTTCTGGTTAGTTCTTTTGTGGCAATTGAGATACCAGCCAGTTCTGTTTGAACCACGCTGGTATTGTTTCCCATTCCCCACTTAATCTTGAGGCTCAGTGCTCTCGAGTAAACTCCACAGCCTGAGCCTTCTTTCATTTTTGAACCATCTGTATATATGCGTATTGCATTTGCAGCATCTGGCTCTGTGTTCTGTTTTATTTGAATTTTGTAGGGTTTGTTAAACAAAAACCTGGGTTCAATTGCATCGTTGGCTGCCTGCAGGAGAGGTAGCGCAGTGAGCGCTTCCTTCCATAGGCTCAACCTCAATTGGCCCATTCCTACTTCGGGGTTTACACCAGCCGTGCGCAATCGTACCATTGCCATTAACGCAACCTCCTTGACGTGTAGGTCCAGAGGGGTCAGACCAGTAATTAGTTCCATTGCTGCAGTTGGTGTTGTTCTCATGGCTCCTGTGATGTTCAAACAAGCCATTCGCTGTATTTGATATAATTTTTGGATGGCCGTTGCTTGTAGAACCTTCGGTCCCCATGCAATTGCTCCATACGTTAACATGGGTCTTATTATTGCAGTGTAGATCCAGGTGACCACACGGGGCGACAGACCCCATGTGCGTCCCACTGTCCTCCGACACTGCTCATATGCCACATATGCTCTTTTTGCTCTGCTGTGTAGATGAGAGTTCCATGTTAGTTTCCTGTCGAGGGTAATACCAAGGTATTTCACCTCTTCCGAAAAGTTTAGTTTGCTTTTGAAGATTTCGGGAGGTTTCAAACCCGATAAACTTCTTTTCCTGGTGAAAAGGACCATCTCAGTCTTTCTGGGATTGATCGACAATGAGTGTTCCTTACACCATTTTTCAATTAATTTAAGCCCATCCTGCGCTCTATCACACAGTGTGTTCACAAATTTGCCAGTCTGCAAGATAACTATGTCATCTGCGTATGCAATTGTGTAGAATCCATTGTTGTTGAGGTGATTAATCAGGGTGTCTAGGACTATGTTCCACAGAAGGGGTGATAAGACTCCTCCTTGTGGACATCCCCTCATGACCAGTCCTCTTACTGTGATGTCTTCTACATTGATACTTATTGCTCTACTAGAGAGCATCTTGAGTATCCATTCTCCTACTACCAGAGGTACATTCCTGGAGTTGAGTTGTTGGGTAATTGTTGGAAAGGTTGTTTTATCAAACGCTCCCTCGATATCTATGAATATACCCAGGGTGGATTCTTTGTTGTCCAATGATCTTTCGATTCTGCCAACCACTTGGTGAAGGGCCGAATCAGTGGACCTTCCCGGAGTATATGCATGCTGATTTGGATGAAGTGGGTTGTGAACTAGCACTTCATCTCTTATATACCGCTCGCATAGCCTCTCCATTGTTTTTAAAAAGAACGATGTGAGACTAATTGGTCGGAATGCTTTTGGTAAGGTGTAGTCCATCCTACCTGGTTTGGGTATAAATACCACTCGTACTTCTCTCCACTTACTGGGAATATACCTCAGAGCTAAAGAGGCTCTGAAAATTCCAACCAGGTGCGGCATAAGAGTATCCATTCCCCATTGAAGTAGGGCTGGTCTTATTCCGTCAGGTCCTGGTGACTTGAAGGGGGAAAAGCCCGATATGGCCCATCTTATCTTGTCCTCATCAATTAGTGCACTAGCATATTGCCAGTCATATTGTGAGGGTGTTGTTGATACTTCCGTCCAGTTTGACGTTCCAGGAAAGACAGAACCTGGGAAGTGAGTTTCCATAAGAATCTCAGCGCTCTCTTGAAGGTTGGCGGCCTTGTCGCCATTTTCCCTTGTCAGGATGCCGATACTCTTATGGTGGTCGTTTGAGAGTGCCTTCTGTAGCCTAGAAATTTGTGGGAAGTCTTCGACTGCCTCACAATAGGCTCTCCAGGCTTCTCTTTGCTTTTGTCTGCAGACTTTTTTGAACTCTTTGAGGTTGGCTTTATATACTCCCCAGTCCTCTTTGAGTTTTGTTCGTTTTGCCTTGTTAAAGGTCGTTCTCGCTGTCTTTCTGAGGTGTTCCAGTTCAGGGCACCACCAGGTATTGGTCGTGCCGCCTGTCTGAACCATCCTCATCGGACAGGATTCCTTATAGGCAATGTCTATTTTGTTTTGGATAGATACTGTGTACCTTTCCAGTTCCTCATTATTGCTGGGAGTCAGGACCTCTGTTTCCCGCAGAGCACCTATTAAGAGTCGATTGTAGAGAGCTACATCCGTCCTCTTCGGGTCACGGGATTTTACAGTGGTCCTGAGATCCTGGCTTACCGTATAGGTCAGCCAGCGGTGGTCTGACATAGAAATATGATCCGACACCTGCCAGTCCTGAATTTTGATTGATATTTTGGCTGTCGCCAGCGTAATATCTATTAATGTTTGGCTACGGGCGTTAATGAATGTCGGCTCCGTACCTCTGTTTAAGATTGTTAGATCTTTCTTAATTATATATTCATAAAGAGACTTACCTCGGGCGTTGATATCCTTGCTGCCCCAGCTCAAGTGGTGTGAGTTTGAGTCGCAACCCAATATCAGCTCCACTCTCTGGTTGAGGCAGTGATCCACTAGTACCTCCATCTCTTTAGTCGGTGGTAGGGTGGCTGCATCCGAAGGTAAGTACACCGATGCGAGTACCAACGCCGTATATTTGCCTCTTCCATCTGGACATTCCACTTTAACCGCAGTAAGGTCTGAGGTGCAGAATTGTGCCATCTGAGAGACTCTGTATTTCCTTGGGACGTAAACAGCTGTCCTAGGTTGTTGATTGCTTGGTAGGCTAAAAATTTGACCCGTTAGACTACTGAAACCAGTAATTTTGGTCTTTATTATCCAGGGCTCCTGGATCAAAGCTATTGCATCCTCCAATACATCAAGGTGGCGACATAGTGTTGCCGTTGCCGCCTTTTTGTGTTGGAGGTTGCATTGTATGATATTTACCTTTTCTACAACGTCCTTGCCCATGAGTAGGTTCTTATAAGGAATCTTATAAGTGAACATATTATTTTTTATGTTTTACACTTTTTGTACAAAGTTACGGTTTCTCAATTTTTAAATGAAAACCGTGTATCTCCCATAACTAACGAATGGTTTAAATATGCATTGAAAGTAGATGAATTATGCTTTTATTCATGCAAATAAAAACTAGGACTCTATTGAAATTTTTTAATCATCGGCTAATAGTTTTTTTTTAATTTCCTTAATACCTACCTACAACCGATCTAACCAGTAAAATTTAAAAATTTTTGTAATTTCTTGGTAAAATGCAGGTACAATTGAAAAATATTGCAATGTTGTTAGTTCAGTTTAAAATGACAATGAAATTTTGCGTATAATCCAAATTCTAGTTATGGTAAATTCCTATTAAACTTCTTTCACAAAAGTTAAAGTTACTACCTACCTAATATTTGTGCCACCCAAAACCCCACAAATCCAATTTTTAAGAAATCGACCAAGCCGTTTCCGAGATAATTCATATTACAGGGTTTCTCTATATACATTTGCCGTTTTGCCGTTGTTGGCAATGCTAATTGGCAAAGCCAGCGGATGTGAAAACGTCTACATATGATTTTCTGACACGCTCCTTGCTTGGGATCCTCTCTACTATAAAGAAGATACCGCATAGTAGCATTATTTTTTCAGCCACCAGGTGTATTGATTATTCGAGATAATTATGTGGCTTGTGGCTTTGTCTATAAAATTCTTATAATTTTTCGTTGAACGAAAGAAATTTTGTAAATCCACTTTTATTTTGACATTTTTGTAGGTGTGTGTCAGAAAGAGGCCGTTAAATGAAAAGGAAATTACCAGAAGAGAAGTAGATGTCATCTCAGTATCTACAAGAAATCAACTCGTTGTTCATGAGCCCAAACAAAAAGTTGATTTAACGAAATATGTTGATAATCAACATTTTCGTTTCGATTATGTATTCAACGAAACCTGTACCAACAACATGGTGTATAAATTCACTGCTATGCCACTAATAAAGACCATATTCGAAGGAGGCATGGCAACTTGCTTTGCTTATGGACAGACTGGATCTGGAAAAACTCATACCATGGGTGGTGAATTTAAAGGTATGGTTGTACCGAGCAATCTATGTGAAAATCATCTATTGTTCACTGAATTTTAAGCTTTTATTTATAGACCAGTCAAAAGACAGCCAAACGGCGGAATAATTCCTAACAAGGTAAACAAAGTTAGCGAGTGTAGGTAGCAAAAGTTATAACTAATGCAATCGAGCGAGGGTTTTGAAGCCGGCGCTCTACCAAGCTGGGTGTTCTCGACAAGTGAGTTTATGTGCGAGTTCCTAACGTACAAATACTTTCGTATTTTGGAACTTATTCGCTGGCGAACGAGCGATCGTAAACTCCGATATCACTGCAACATTTAACTGAGTTGAAAAATATCTGGAAAGCATGAAGAAGGACCTGCATGACAGTATTTTTTTTTCGTTAGATTGCTGTTCGTTTGCCAAGAATCGTTGATCAACTTTGGGATCCAATAACTCGGGATTAAATGGTCCGAATTAAACGTTCAAAACGCCAAAAGTTTTGTTTTTCCAAATCCTTTCAGTGGGTACTTACAGATTTCTAATTAAAATGAAAAACCGCACAGATATCTTAATTGTTATTAAGGTGAAATTTGAACCAATTTTTTCAAACTAACGTCACAGATTATTCTTTATAACCTGTGCTAACGTCTGAGTCAGTGAAACCGAAAAAATTGTTGATTAAATCACTGCAACTTCCGGTATAACCGGCAGTCACTGAGAGTCGAGCGTATTTCCATACGATATAATAATGTCGGAGACCCCTTATCACAAATTTTTATTTCAACGGGGCATAATTTATCATCGAAAAAAATATAAACCCACGAATTATATGAAGCGCTCGCTATAAGCACCGAGGTAAGCACTCGATTTGGAAGCGTATAAGCCTCAATGTTGACGAGTCCAGAATATCAAATCGCACGAAACTCATGAAATGTTCCAACGTATCAAAAGTTCACTTGTCGAGAATACGGATGGCAACGAATGCGTCTTTGCAGCTGTTTCCAATAATGCTCAATAGTATTGAGATCAGGACTGCGAGCTGGACAAACAATTCGTTGAAAATTTTTGCATGCGACAAATGCGTTAAATTTTTAAATTTAACTTTTTATCAAAATTTTATGTACTGGGTGGCCAACTAAGAACGGCCGTCGGCCATATCACAGGAGTAGATTATATCACAGGTTCGGGAAAAAAATTTTTATAATAAAAGTGGCCTCGAGAAACGCCTGGAAATTATTTTCAACATTGTAGGTCCACCGCTAGAGGGCGTATTTGACAGTTAAAATTTTAAAATGCCAAATTTTTCAAAATTTACTCAATTAAGGAGCATATTAAATATTATGATAAGATTCCCCGACAAATTCCGCATATTTTTAATACGACAAGTTTAAGTGTATCTCTTCAAATAAGGGGTGGGGGAGAGTGGGAACCTTGTTACGAAAGACGCCTGTAATTCCGGTTCTGCTTTTCCGATTTTAATAAACTTGATGTTGTTTGAAAGAGCTTTTGTTGAACAATCAAATATTTGTAAATATGAAGCAATCTGATTAATAACATAAATGCTAGAGGGCGCTGTTTTATTTTTTTTTTGAAATATTGTGTTTTCTCGTAACAATTTTAAGCGGAAGCATACAAATTGAAGTAGGTCTTTGAAAAGTAGACTGAATTAGTAATAAAACACTGCAAACAGCAAGGCGATATCTCTTTTCTATCCAGAGATATCGTAAGAAACAGGTAAATTGCTGGAATTGTTCCTCCAACGTCTAGAAGGCTGGTTCGCGTTAACAGAATTTGATAAATTTAGCCTGAATGGAAAGATCTTACATTTGTCTGCAGTAATTTAAACTGTTATCACACATAATGTTATGGTTGCCACTAGATTACCTAAATGTAATGCTGTCGCTACAAGCAATGAGAACGAATTTTAAAATAATGTGATAAATCGAACAATTGCAACCTTTAATAAATAACTAGGTATGTAATTAGTGCCGTCCTAGATGTTCGAAATCTCCATCATTTTCAATGCATGAAATCAATCGCTGACGGGTAGAGAAAACAGCAGCTTCAATTTCTAACCTTGAAATACTTCGTATTGTCTGTCGTATCTTTTCAACCATGTCAGCTCTTGTTGCGGGTCTATCGGCATAAACGAGATCTTTAACTCGCCCCCACAAATAAAAATCTGAACAAATTAGGTCTGGAGAACTCGGTGATCAAATAAATGAACTTACAAATATCGGTTTTTATTGATATTTGATGCTTTTGATTTACTAACTGATCGCTTGAAAACAAATATAACATTCTTATTAATTGAAAAAATGTAGCACAACTTAGTTCACCAGCCTTCTAGACGTTGGAAGATCAATTCCCGCCATTTACCTGTTTCTTACGATATCTCAGGATAGAAAAGAGATATCGTCTTGCGGTTTGCAGTGTTTTATTACTAATTTAGTCTACTTTTTAAAGATCTACTTCAATTTGTATGTTTCCTTTTAAAATTGTTACGAGAAAGCACAATATTAAAAAAAATAAAACAGCGCCCTCTAGCATTTATGTTATTATTCAGATTGCTTTATATTTACAAATTTTCGATTGTTCAACAAAAGCTCTTCCAAACAACATCAAGTTTATTAAAATCGGTCAAGCAGAACCCGAATTACAGGCGTTTTTTCGTAACAAGTTTTCCACTTTTCCGCACCCCTTATTTGGAGAGATAGACCTAAACTTTATTGAGTAAATTTTCGAGGCCATTTTTGTTATGAAATTTTTTTTCCGGAACCTGTGCTCTGTGCTATAATCCACTCCTTAGTTGGCCACCCGGTACAGTATTGACAGTTCACCAAAAAAATCGTTAAAATTAAGATATACCCACTTTTGAAAATTTGGTTGCCGGACTTCTTTTTTACGGTCAATGTAGTTTCACTCTCTTATTTAATTATGTGGATATGTTTTAATTTTTTAGGAAAGATGCAAAACTTTAAAAACGGCATATATGGTTTAGTGGCGCAAGATGTATTTAATTATTTAAATAAGCCAAAATATTCCAAAATGAACTTCACAGTTTCGGCAAGTTTTTTCGAAATCTATGGAAAATTAGTATTTGATTTATTAGCAAAAAAAAGTAGATTACGTGTGCTAGAAGATGGTAAACAACAAGTTCAAGTTGTTGGTTTAACAGAAAAAATTGTCACAAAGGTAAAAACAGTAATATTTTATGGAATAGTTTATTATCACTTTCATTTAATTTTGCATAAGCTTCATTAAATTTTTTTAACGTTTACTGGCCATATGAACCGTTTGTAGTACCTACTAAGCCCGTTTAGATAGTTTAAATCGTTAAACGCCCTTAATGATACATTGGCTTGTACCTGGAAGAAATTTGACAACTTCGAAAAATTTAGAGACTATTAGGATGGAGAATAAACAATGAACTCGCGTCATCGCCAGGCTTTCCATATCATCCAACAAACAAAATATGTATGATAGTCTTTTTGAAAAGTGGTTTATTTTTGTGTGAAAATTTCCATTTACCATGGAAGTACCTTACAATTTTTAAAAAGGAAACATTTAATTGCAAAAATTTCTATTGACCATGGACGTAAGATAAAGTTTGTGTAAGGGGATAATTATTGATTTGAAAAAAATTCAATTACTATTTATAGGCAAATGATTAAAAATTTTAAGTGGGTCAATTTATTTGAACAAATTTCCTCTTATCAGGCATATGATATAATTTTTGGGAAATGGTACTTTGTTTTGAGATATTTTCCATTCACCATGGAAGTGCAATAAAATTAATATAAGGGAATGTACGTATGTATGTTTGTATGTATGTATGTATTTTGGGGTGACATTCACTAAGACCTAAAAGATCTATTGTGCCCAATTACTTCTACTTAGTTTCTGAGGAGAGTCTCAGAAACTAGTAGTTCCTTTAGTCCTATTTCCCGGAGGAATTTTAGGATGTCTGTAGGCTTCAGCTTAGGTAAGTGTTCCTCTTCTATCCAGTAATCTCCCAGGTGCTGTGCTCTAGGATTCTGAAGTGCTGTGCAGATGGAAAGTATGAGGATGAAGGTTTCTTCTTCCATGCCACTGCATTTCTTCTTCCTTCACTATTTTGAGCTTTTTCAGGTGCCCATTCAGGCGACAATGTCCCGTTAGGATACCTGTTAAAACATCTTAGCGCAGTTTTACTTTGACTGCATCCATTTGATCTCAACAGGTTGTGGTCACCCAGAAGAGTCTTTGATTGTATACGCCCTACTAGATCTTTCCAATGGTCAGATCTTCTCTCTCTTTTTTTCGGCTTTACCTATTTCTTCCAATATTACATTGATACTGATTCCGCAAAAGGGTTCAGGCCCCAGAAAGGTATTTCAGTCCCCCCTTTGCTAGTTCATCTGCTACTTCATTTCCTTCTATTCCAGTATGTCCTGGAATCCATAGTAAGGTGACTATATTATTCTCTCCTAGTTTTTTGAGTTTGTCTAGGCATTCCCACACCATTTTGGAACTTATTACACAAGAGTTCAGTGCTTTAATGGCTGCTTGACTATCCGACATGATGATAATCCTTTGTTTTCTGTATCCTTTATCAATATTGAACTGGGCGCACTTTCTTATGGCGTGGATTTCCGCTTGAAAGATACTTGGGGTTTTTCCCAAGCTTTCAGAGTGTTTGGTTCCTGGCCCGAGCACTCCTATTCCAGTTCCTTCTATTGCTTTTGAGCCGTCTGGGTACCATTGAATGGCATTCTTTCCAAGTTTGGAAATGGTATTTGGATCCCATTCCTTCTTGTTGCTTAATTCCGTAACGAATTTCTTTGAAAAGCTATACTTTTTCATCATACCGTCTTGTGCCATTTCCAAGAAGTGAGGAGATGGTTTTTTTAATGATTCCCTCTCTACTTTTTCTTTCTGCAACACTTTCCACCACCATATTATGTAGAGCGGTGAGGTTGAGAATCACTTCCATGGCTGCCGTTGGGCATGTTCTCATTGCTCCTGTAGTGCATATACAGGCTAGTCTTTGAATTTTGGAGAGGTTTTCTCTCGTCGTCAATAGGCTAGTTCTACTACTCCACGCAATGGCTCCATAAGTGATGATTGGTCTCACTATGGCAGTGTACATACAGCTTAGGATTTTTGGGTTACAGCCCGTTTCTTCCTGCCAGATTCCTGCACACCATTAGAGCCATTTTTGCCTTGTGTGTAATCTCCTTTTCGTGTTTGTTCCACAGGAGTTTACTGTCTAGAGTCAAACCTAGATACTTGACTTCTTGTCTCCATTCAATCTCGTTCCCATCAAGTTTTATGGTTTTGAGGTTGAGTTTTCTTTTCTTAGTAAAGGCTATCAAGATGGTTTTAGTGGGGTTGATGCTGTATAGTTGTACAATATTACAAAGGGTGTTTTCGAATTTCCCCCTGGCTGTTATGACAATATCGTCGGCATATCCTTGGCAGGATATTCCGAGATCCGTCAAACCACACAGGAGTTCGTCAACCGTCACTCCACATTAATGGGATGCTACTCCTCCCTGTGGGCATCCTCTGGTGGTGCAGATGGAGACAATATGCCTTTGCTCGTCCTCGTCTCTGCTACTCTTATGGTGAGCAGTTCCGACATCCATTTGGATTAAGGGATTAATTTGTTTGTAAAAATTCCATATCATGAGCGTATCACAACTTTTTTCGAGATGGTTCATTTATTTGATAAAATGTCCATTTTCAGTGGAAGTAAGTTAGTCAAGTGCTTAAAGTTAAACCTCTAATATTGGGCGTTTAAGTTTAAACTTCCATAGAATCGATGGTATACACCAACTCAAATTTATAAACTAGTTTAATACTTAGACGAGTTTAAACAGTGCATATACGACCTTAAGACACTTGTTTTTATTAACGTAGACGTTTTTCAGGTGGAACATGTTCTAGATCTCATACAAAGAGGCAGTTTGGAACGAACATCCGGTCAAACTTCAGCGAATTCGAATTCTTCGCGATCGCACGCCGTTTTCCAAATAATTTTAAGAAAAAACAATTCAAAACACGTCGACGGCAAATTTTCTCTCATCGATCTAGCTGGCAACGAACGAGGCGCCGATCACAATAACTCAAATCGTCAAACACAAATAGAAGGTAGGTATTTAATTTTTACTCTTGAAAATAACCAGCACTAATCTTCAAAGTTACCTAGGCCATATTCTAACGTGCAGCTGGACACAAAATGTGTTATAGCCTATGAGCAATGGTCGGAAAAGCTTCTTAATTATAATGCTATAGTTTAGGGATATCCTTGAGGCATTTAAGTAGTCCACCACTACCAAACCCTGCTCTGCACTGCATTTTTATAAAACCTTAAGCCGCGTCCACATTATGTCGAATGGTATCGATCGACAATCGACTGTAATACAGGCGATATCTCGCTTATTTAACAAGATAATGAATAAATAAAAAAACTGCATTGAATGGCATTAAAGTACCCTCCTAATGACTTATAAAAAAATGTTTTACATTTGATTGCCCTGTGGTAGCTGCCCCTCACTTTTTGTTTTCAAATGACACCCACTGAATATTGTTATTAAAAATTGCGTGTCGTTCTCTTTGGAATACGACGATATCACATACTTGGTATTTTTTTCAATTAATAATAACAAAAGCATCAATATTTCATGAAGTATCAATTTCAACTAAAATACCTCTGATGCAATTCAAAAAACGAACACAGCAAAAGTGTTCAAAATTCAAAATTATTTCATGCAGAATCCATACAAGCTGCAAAACGTGTTAAAAGCTTTCCTGTGCAGGCCTGAATCTGAATCATAGCTGGTGCTATTTTACGACATGCTTCACGAATGCGTTCTTTAAGATCATCTTAATAAAAAAATACTTCAACCTAGAGTTGTAATCTTGCATTATAGCTGAACATAAGAGAAAATTTGGCAAACTTTTGTTGACGCAAGATTTGGCGAAATACTATCAGTCACGATTTATATTTTTTAATAAACAGCTGCATTTTGTGTTATTTTGGTAAAGTCAATTTATTTTAAAAAAAAGATAAAATTCTTCCTCAATTTGATGTTTAAAATTCCCGCTGGAATTTATAGTTCCTGCAGCCAAACTTCAGACGGTTTTTAAAACAGTAGTCATTGCTGACAACCTAGGAGTAACAATTCTTGAAATATTTTATGATTTAGAGTATCTTAAATAACGCATTCGTGAAGCATCTCGTAGCGTTACACCAGCTATGATTCAGACGGAGTCTACACAACAACACTTTTAAGACGTATTGCAGCTTATAAGGATTCTGCAGGAAATAATTTTGACAATCTGCTTTGATTTTTGGAACTTTAGTTCTTTGCGTCCGGTTATGTTTGAGCGACCAAGAGTCGCGACGCAAAAAATCTGACCGTTACGTTACGTTACGTTATGTTACGTTGCTTCGTTATGTGCCTTGCTTGCGTGCGTGTGCTCTCTCCTGAGTCTCTCTCTCCTTTACGAAGCAGCGATTCATATGCTTCGGCCGGGTATCTAGCCCGGGCCGCCCGCGTGTAAGGCGAGCATTCTACCACTGAACCACCGATGCTATATTAAAATTCTATGCAAAGCTGGTATTCGCAGTGCTGGTGATCTACTTGAATTTGTTCGGATAAATTTTTACTATTTTTTCCATAATTTTTATTACGCGATTGATCTTTTTTGTTTATTTACAGCATCGGTTGTCAGGACGGTAGGTTGTGTTTACTGGTTTCTAAGTTTAACACGTCGGTAAGTGATTTACTTACCGTTCAGACGTCGAAAAGTATAGCATAAAAATAACATAAAAACAATTTCACCAAAATGCAAAATATATTTTAAACTGATCGAGAAGTATAAATGTCACTTTTGACATTTCGTTCATTTCGAAGAAATTTAAATTATTTTATTCGGAATTTATTTCAATACGATCGCGCAAAAAATTGTATAAGCATCTCGAACGTTAAAGGTAATTACAAAGTTTGCATGTAGATTCCTCTCGTAAAATTGGACAAAATGATAGGAGGATTAAGGGGTCTAGCACATTTACTTTTCGAAATACAGGGTGTTGAAATTTTGAAAACTTGAATGTTTTAATTCGATAACTTTAAAATGGATGGATAAATTGATTTGACATTTGGCAGGTTGTTTTTAAATGTAAAAGGGCATATTTTGATAGCAATAGTAGTTTGTGCAACTAGTGCGGATATGATGGCCATATCGCACGAGGACGAAGTTTGAGCACGACGCCGTAGGCGAAGTGTTCAATCGTTCAAATGCGATATGGACAATCCACACTAGTCGAACAGCATATTTTTTCTACGACCCACTTAAGAAAAAATCTAGAAAATAAAAATTTCTATAAACTGTAATATAACTTAAAATTGAAAATTTAACAATTCAATTTTATGTTTCCACTAAATTTTTTGTGGTAAACGTACAGTTCTTGAATGTCCAATTTGTATAATGCTACGGTTTCCCTTTTTAAATATACGATGCTGTTATAAGTAGATGTTGCCAGTCGGACTCCCTCATGAAGGGTACCGTACCATTATCTATAATAATGAATATTCTGCTAAATATTTCAAACGTCTACCTGTTGTCGTTATTAATATCAAGCAGAATAATTATTTAAAAATACAATTAACAATAAAAAAACTTCTTCACGGGGAATCGAAGCCGGGTCTAGCGCGTGAGAGTCTGGTTTGCTTACTACTCGACCACCGAGGAGTATGCAAATTGTTTATCTATAACGTCAGATGTATTGCATATTTTTTGCTTAAAAGGAACTAAAGTTCCTACCGTGTGTCCTGCGACACGCTCTACCTTTTTTGTTCGTTTTTTGAATTGCATCAGAGGTATTTCAGTTGAAATTCATACTTTATGAAGTATTGATGATTTTGTTATTATTTATGTAAAAAATACCAAGTATGTGCTATCGTTGTATTCCAAATAGAACGACACGTAATTTCCAATGACAATATACAGGGGGTGCCATTTGAAAATAAAAAGTCAGGGGTTAGGTTAGGGTTGTCAAATGTAAAGCATTTTTTATAAGTCATTAGGAAGGTACTTTGATGCCATTCAATACAGTTTTTTTATTTATATACGATAACTTGGGACACCCGGTATAGTCATAATCGGTCGACGGAAAATACTATAATTGATCTTTTAAAAATTAACATCCCACCCCCAGATTGAAAATTAAATTAAAAATTGAATTAAAATATACTTATTCTATAGAATCTGAATCTGGACCAATTTTTAAAATAGATTGTTTTTTTCGCATCCAAAATGTTGGCATTTCTCCTGGACCTCCCGGGACTAGGCGTAAATCTATCACTTACATATTTATTTTTCATCTTTTTTCCCAATCACATTGTAGCCCTAGGTTTGTTCCAACAACAATAAGAAACTGTAATCAGAAAACAACTATTCAGTCATAACAAACAACGAATTACTTTCGCATAATTCCTATCACTGATTGCAATAGACAGACTTTGACAGGTCGGCCATATTGTTCTGGAGGACAACCGATTCATGGAGATTGGATACAACTCTCCATCTCCATGAACCGATCAATTGGTTGGAGTTGAACCTTGTGTGTCTTGGCATGTACTGTAAGTCAGTTGGTTGTCACACATACTTTGTAGAACAATGTAAATGTAATATAAATTTTATTTAACTAAATATTTACAAATAACACAATGCTCAGTCAGTGAACTGTACCTGAATTGAATTAAATGATAATTAAAATATCAGACAACGAAAAAAGCTCATTCAAGAGAGTAGCTTTTTGATTCAAGAGCAACAGATTCAGGTGTACAAAGAGATCAATTAAATATTCAACTAGCTTAGTTAAAACAGCCTGAAATCGAAAAAAAAAATACTTCATCTCATAACATAAGCGGACTGATTATTGTACAATTTAGAATATCAATCTAAACTTTAATAAAATTAACAAAGACATAGTTGATAAATCTATTAAAACTGTTTCTTTTTATTTTTAGGTGCAGATATTAATAGAAGTTTATTAGCACTGAAAGAATGTATAAGAGCTCTGGGTCGTAAAGGAGCTCACCTTCCATTTAGAGGTAGCAAGCTAACACAAGTTTTAAGGGATTCCTTTATAGGAGAAAACTCCAAAACCTGTATGATCGCCTTAATATCTCCTGGGAATTTCTCAGTGGACCACACTTTAAATACTTTGAGATATGCCGATAGGGTAAATAAACTCCTTCATTAGTAACGAACAAATTTAACAAGATATCAAGGTTTCATGTATCAATTATTATTGTCCTAGGTGAAGGAACTAATAGCAAATGACAATTTGATGATGGATGACGATTTGATACTTGCACTTCCTCCACCCGAAGATGATGATGAAGAGGAAGAGGAGGATGTTGGAACGGAGGAGGAATTTTTAAAAGCTGAAGAAAAACGTCTTCAACTATCTTCTTTAAAATGGGAACTAAGAGAAAGTCAACGACAAGCAATACAAAGTTGTGTCAACTTTCATGACTTGGCTTGTGATCTATATAACTCTTTCGATGAATATTCTAAGATGGAGTACGCTAGGCAGTGGAAGAATTTATTGAACGAAGTTATTGACAACCAGAAAGCAGCTTTGGCTAAAGCTAACGAATTTTGTAGTGCGCTAGATCAATAAATACATTTTCATGTTTTGAACAATTGTGATTTGGATTATTTGAAACTAGTCCAATTAAATCTTATTATTTTCTTAAATGGTTTTTTTCGTTTACTATCGATTGATAACTTTCCAAATTGTAGCTCAATTTGTATGGAAAGTTATAGGTACTTTTGCTCACACAGTCGGATTTGTTCAAACGAGATAAAGCGAGTGTGCCAAAAGACACTTCCCGCGTAGATTGGAAACTACGTTTTTGAATGACGGAAAATATTAATAGATTTGTCTGGAAATACTACAAAGGATCACAAGCTATGTGAACTTCATATTGAAGAGAAAATTTTATGAGTTAGCTACACCTACGAAATGTATATAAGGCCATGAATACAGTCATGTTGTTGACATTTATTAAGTTTCTGAGGGCGAGTTGTATGTATCAAACACTTAAACTCGGTTTAATAATAACTGATGTTAAGGACTGTGGCTGATTGATGTATTTATTATTAACAATTCCATCAGTCTAAACATATCAGTCATCATTAAACCAAGTACTATATTCCGGCCACTGCAACTAAATTATGCATATTTTTTTATAAAACTTATACGCCCACAATATATTTTTTTAAATCATCAACATTTTCAAATGGGATCGAGCTATATGTATAGTACTGAAGATGTCAACCCTGATTTAGCTAGCTGTAGCCTATTTCTAACCTACTTACTATTAATGTTATTGTTATATTTATTCAAAAATACAGAAATATGCCTAGATACACGGAAAAAAATTAGCATTTTGAAAGTTCTCAAGTATTTTCATTTAGAAAAAGAAGCTGGTAATTATTAATTTCATAGCCTTTCCGAATTAGGCCGAATATGATCCTGATGATTTTATTTATCAAATTTAAGGTTAGATATATGTCAAAATAGCAAATAAAATAAACGACATACCGAAAACCCGGATATACGTCACAAACGATGACGCACACCAAGAAGGCTATTGAATGTAGGTACTATAACTATAAAATTTTAAAAATCCGGCAAACTTTGCGGTGGCAAGGAGGGAAGTATCAGTAAATCTAACTTTATTGACAAAACGAACGCTAACTTAGCTAAGTTTAGCTTAGATTTCTGGTAAAAAAAAAGCAACTATTGGTCCGTATTCCGTATACACGAAAGAGGTTCCATGAAATCTGAGAACCGTTTTACACGTACGAGAATTATTGCCAAAATTTTCGTGATAAAAATATAGGACGTGCTCTATATTTTTATGACAATAAACTAGAAAATGCGCGAGAATCGACCCAGAAGTCGAAAATAGAATAAATAAAAACAAAAGGTAGAACGTGTCGCGGGACACACGGTAGGAACTTTAGTTCCTCTTAAGCAAAAATTATGTAATACATCTGACGTTATAGATAAACAATTTGCATATTCCTCGGTTGTCGAGTACTAAGCAAACCAGACTCTAACGCGGTAGGCCCGGGTTCGATTCCCTGTGAAGAAGATTTTTTTTAACTGTTAATTTTATTTTTAAATAATTATTGTGCTTGATATTAATTACGACAACAGGTAGAAGTTTGAAATATTTAGCAGAATATTGATTATTATAGATAATGGTACGGTACCCTTCATGAGGGAGCCCGACTGACAACATCTACTTATAACAGCATCGTATATTTAAAAAGGGAAACCGTAGTACAAATTGGACATTCAAGAACTGTACGTTTACCACAAAAAAATTAGTGGAAACATAAAATTGAATTGTTAAACTTTCAATTTGAAGTTATATTACAGTTTATAGAAATTATTATTTTCTAGATTGTTTCTTAAATGGGTCGTAGAAAAAATATGCTGTTCGACTCGTGTGGATTGTCCATCTCACACTTGAACGATTGAGCACTCCGCCTA
>CAJUYG010001296.1:45000-62801 GCA_910591675.1 Galerucella calmariensis
CGGTTTAAGCCCTTTGATATTTAAGTGGTTTTATTTTGCTGTTTTAGTTATTTTCAGTGTGCTTTGTAAAACTTTCGCTTTTTCTTTTATTGTGCTTTAGTACCTATTTCGTGTTGTTAAAGAAAGTTTTGACTCCTAATATATTTATTTTTGGAGTAATAGGTATGGTTGATGTTTGTGAAAAGTACAACAGAAGTTCAATTAACTGTTTAGTTTTAGGCCTGATTTCATGTTTTTATTTTATTTTTGATATTAGTCATATCTACAAAAGTTGCAGGGAAGGTATGTTTGTATTGAGTAATATTTTAAATCTTTAATACTGACTTATTTTCTCTTAGATCTGCAATTTAAACAAAAAAATAGAATAACATAACCTCTTCCATAATATCTCTAATTATATAAGAATATTATGTCAGAAATGATGACAGAACACAGTTTTAAACTTGTCACTGACACAAAATTAAACAAATAAAGTACGAATTTATGGTAATTATGTTGACTTGCATATAATATAAAAACAATGTAAAATGAGTTATTTTACTCATTGCGACAATTACAATTTTTACCCCCAGAGGTCTCATTGAATTCTACTCCTCCCAATATCTAGCAAGTGCTCTATCAACACAATTTTTAAATGTATTGTCAGGTTCCTTGAGTAGCATTAATCTTTCAACAAAACTTGAGTTTCTCAAGCCACTAATAAACTTCAGAGAACTTTATTAACTCAGTTATATAATTTGCAACTGTTTCTTCTTGTTAAAAACTTTTTGTAAAACGATTTTGTTCATCAATAGTGTAAGACTTATTTTGTATTAAATCTACAAATGTTCTGTATGATGTAGTTTTGGGAACCTATGGAAAAGTTGAAGAATATAGAAGTTGTAGAGTTTAAGTAGTGATGGTTGTAATTAATGTGCTGAATTTCTTGTAAAAGATTCCTTCTGATTCATGTTCGCTATCTTGTTATAGTTGTTATGTATCTGGTTTAGTTTAGTACTTTTCCAAAAATTAAGAATGAACTGCATGTTCAAAGGCTCCAGACCACAGAACATGACATCAACACCTTCAAAAACTGTATTTAGAATGTACCAACTAGCAACTGGAATAACAGCTTCCAGAATTGGTTCCAAAGGATGCAAAAATGTATTTCTCTTTATGGAGAATACTTTGAAGAAACAACAGTGTTTAAAAGTTATCTATCGTTTTTTTCCTCGGTATATACCTATGCAAAATATAAAAGTAATTAAAATTACATAGTGAACACAGCAATAAATTTCTAAATTCTAACATTATTTTCTATGTTTATCTTGTATGGGAGAACAGTTTTTTAACTTCATATATGCTATTATTACCTCCCATTCCCCTTCTATAAATGAGTGCTGTTTACTAATTTTTTTTTTAGATACCTCATGGTGATAAATATGATAAGTCATTCATTCTTAAGACATTGTTGGATAAAATGGCTCCATTACCTTTTTGGCCTATAGCTGTAAGTGAATTTGTAAATGTTTAGAAGTTAGTACCTAATATAAATGAATAATTGACTGCATTTGATAGTGTGGTTATATCATATCTTAATCTGACATTTTCTGAAGTAATAAATTCTGGTACAAATCCTTCATCATTGAAGATTGTCAAATTGATTAAAAGTCTTGAAATTTTTATCATGGATAATTTTCTTATGATGAAATTTGTTTTTATTTATTTATGATATATTTTTAGTGGAAAGTATTTGGTACAACAGTAAACTTCTATGTGGATGATTATAAATCTGCTCAAAAACTTAACAACCTTGATAGACAAATACAACTTCCAAATGGCTTCAAATTATTTATACGAGTTCATGCTGGTACTCCTAATGTAGATATGAATGCAGAATTGAAAGAAAAAATTAAAATAGTCATGGCTCGACGCTACAATCCCACAACAAAAGCATTAGATTTAACAAAATTTCATGCAGATCCTGATTTACAAGACAATTTTTGTGCCCTCTTCAAACCCATTGTATTTTTGGCTGTTGTTGATATTATAGCTGAAAACATTCCTGATTTAGAAGCATTGAACTTGTTTGATAATAAAATTCAAATACTGAATTTTGTGAAGAAAGTGAATGAGAAATTACCAAATCTTAAAATATTGCATTTAGGAAATAATAAAGTAAGTATTATTAATACATATAATCCTTGACAGGATGACTTGTTTTATTTTAGTGTGATGTGTGATGCAATTATTGTGAAGTGACCTGTAAATATTTTCATTTCTGTTATTAATAGATTTTTATTTCCAGATTAAAGATATATCACAATTGGATGCATTTCAAGGATTGCCAATTGTTGATTTGTTGTTGGATGGAAATCCCCTATGCGACAAATTTAAGGATAAACCATCCTACGTAAGGTATGATGAAAATATTACTTGATATATAATACAAATAATATATAAAACTGATATTAAATAATGATGTACACACAATTTTTTTGATGGAATGAGATAAAGTTGCAGAAAATGTGGATCCAGTTGATAATGAAACAGTTACTTTTCTAAAATGATTTTTGAAAATGAAGAAGATATTGTACTGTGTAGCCAATTTTTAAATCAATTTAGTTGAATTTTTAACAGAAAAACTGGATATTAGAATTACTTGTCTTAGAGACATGAGTAGAAGAAATGAGATAGATTTTTCAGGTCTCAGAGAATGTCACCTCAATATATATACATATTGTGCTCATTATATTTTATTTCAATGTGGATTTTAAAATAAATAGCGTAATCAAATTTATTATTTTTCTAAATTCTTAAAAATGAATGTATTTTAAGAGATTTCGCCTAAACAAAATCCTGATGTACGTGCCTCTCGACATAAATTTGTAGTATGAAGCATGCAAGATTTGGCTCATACTCATCAGAAAATAGTCTTAGAAGTTGATGTCTCCTATAAACTGTAGTTTTAGGACAATTATAAACTGCTCTGCTTTTACCAACTGGTATTAGTAACAGTATGTCCTATATTCTACATCACAATGGTTGGTGAAAGTGAAAAATGGTGAATTCTCTTGAAATTGAATTTTATTGCTTTTATATTTAGGTGAAATTTTTGAATACGCTAAAAAAATAGGTTTCATATTGAAATTAATATTGAGCACTATTATCTTATTTTTTTTGTTTTAATAATTTTTAATACATAGCAAAGTATAATCATATGGATATGCAGTACAACATCTGGAATGTGTGAATAATTTATTTTTTATTTATTTAAAGTGATTGTTTTTTAATTATGGAAGAAATATTCTTATTGTGGATCCAAAAAAAATTGAAAAAAGACAAAATTTTGAAAAAATTTTAATAAGTACCCTCTGGAATATATATTTTACTTTTAGTGAAGAGGTTTACTTGAAGTAGTAAATTGTACTTTGAGTACCTGAAAATACAGAAAGTAAAAAATTAATCTTAAGTCATTTTCCATAGTTTGTACTATACCAATATCTAAAGTTGTTATTCTTGTTTTCTCAATTTACTGGCCATTTTTTCTTTTCCATCCCAATTAGTTGAAGCTAATTTTGTGACATCAATAAAATTATCCATTTCAGTGCTACTTGGAATAATATTTGTGCTGCTCTACAATTGTTTCAACTACAATGTGATATTTTAACCTGAAATGTTTTTTAATCACACAGATTTAACCTATAATAAAAAATGTACAGCACAAATATGTTCCTTGAAACATTTTGTCATCCAAACAAGTAAAGATGAAAATAGTATCCCATTGAAGTGAACTGTACTTTTTGTGCTTAACTAATGAAAATCTACAGCAGTGTCACTTTTCCTGTATATAGCTATTTCCGTCCGTATTTGTCTGGTAGTTATCAGTAATACTAGACTTTACTTGAAGTAATTTTTTATTTAACTTACTTCAAGTAATGACATCTATACTTGGATAAGTGGATGTTGTTATGAAATATTACAAAACAACTATAGTAATAACGATTTTCTTAAATATCACTTTTTTGGTGTGATTGAATTATATAAAAATTCAGTATGGTATTAGACACTTTGTTATTGGTTTAAAAGTAAAAAGAAACGTATTTTGAATGCTTTCCAAAGAAGAAACAACTACAATAGGCATTGAAAGCTGATGGAGACTTTGACTTTGCTTGTTAGACTATGTAACTCGAGGTGTGGTTGTTTCTTTTTTTGGAAAACATTCAAAATGTTTTGGCTTATATCCCGTATAATATTTGAAATTATTTAACGGTTTTTTTTAGTTAATTCAATTGATTTAACTCTAATAATCTACTGTTTCCCTCAATATTATTCAAATTCTCCCACTAGTCATTGAGGGCGTGTTGTATCAAACACTTTAACTGGGTTTAATGATGTTTAGACTGCTATAATTGATTGATGATAAATACTTCAATAGGTGTTTGATACAATGCGCCCTGATATTATTGGTAAGTTGAAAAATGAATGAGAGAAATCAATTTGTAAAATATGAGTGCTTCTTGTATTATTTGGATGATCTTATTTATATATATATGCATTTTTAACAAAAGATCTGACAGATTTTGTATTAAATAACTTGAACTACTTTAGAAAGTTCTGGTTATTTTCCAAAACATTGTACAAATTTGTACAATATAAAGTGATTCAAAGGATGTTTTTTAGTCTTCCTATTTTAAATTCAAATCGTGAATACCTATAGTTTTCATTAATTTAGAGCACACGAAGCATTCGTATTTTATTTTTTATGTGAGAATTTGAATCAATACAGGGTGTGAAAAAAATTGTTGTTTTTATATAATCTATGCTGTTGGCGAGTGTTCTCAGGTCGATGCTTTTATAACTCGTGGGCCTTTTTGGCCTCAACCATTTTTTTTCTACAGTGAAGTTAGGAAGAGGTTTCCAAAGTGCATGAAGTTGGTAAGCTATTTTCAATATTTTTGAAGTGAAAACCCTTAAAGTCTCGTCTTTATTAATGATTATTTCACTCATTTACTCTGCCCCCTTCCTTTGCGAATAAAATCATATCGTCTCTACAAACAGCACCTAATTTGGGACTTATTTTTTAGTTTTCGCTCCCGACTCTAAATCTTGTTAAAAATGTCCAAAAAAGAATCCCCTGAAAATTTGAGCTCTAAGTACTCGCCCAAAGTGGAAATATTTTCCATTTAAAATACACGTAAACTGATGATTTTTTTAAAATATTTACTATATTCCAAGATCCCAGAGCGATAAGACATACAATAACTTATTTTCAAATAGATGAAATGTTAGGTTTTCAGTAGCATTTCGTGTGGTTTGAATACCTTTGTGTTTGTGGAGCTATCCTAAGGTCACCTGGGAAGGTATCAGGTGAGAAAGATAACTAAAAATAAGAGTTACTTTACTTAAATTTAAATGTCTGATTTTTATATATGTTGAATGATATTCTAGAGTAATATTATAAGTGTCAGACACTTTCCATGGGCCAAAACTTTTGTCAGACGCCTTAAAGCTGCAAAAAAAATAAATAAACTTTATTTTCACATGTCTGACTTTCAAATATGTTATCAAGGCAACTATTAGTAAGTGATATGTGATCCAACAGATTCGAACTATACTAAAAACTATACGTTTACGGAGTTTGTGGAGCTTTAAAGCGTCTGACGAAAAGTTTTGGTCCATGGAAAGTGTCTGACACTTATGGTACTACTCTAGAATATTATTTTACAAAACATATATAAAAATCAGACATTTAAATTTAAGTAAAGTAACTCTTATTTCTAGTTATCTTTCTCACCTGATACCTGCCAAGCTGCCCTTAGGATAGCTCCACAAACACACAGGTATTCAAAGCACACGAAATGCTATTGAGGACCTAACATTTCATCTATTTGAAAATAAGTTATGTCTTATCGCTCTGGGATCTTACTCCACTATGAACTGATAGCTCTACAAAAGTGTGGCATAACTGGAATTTGCATCTGTGAGATGGTACTGGTAACTCAATCTGATTTTGCTGAAAAATTCTCGTTTTTTAAGGTTATTCTAAAAACTACTGGATTTATAGAAAAACTTGAATAAAAAACTTGTAGAAAATTTAGTTTTCTTTCAAAAAGTTTCATAAGTTGATTTGGTAAGATGAGATATAAGCAATTGAAAATCATCATTTATAAAAAGTTAGATTTCAAAATTATCGAATACTGATGTTAATTATTTACATCTCAACAAACATCAATCTAGGCGAACTCATTTAACCTTTTTGAAGGAAATTAAATATCCTACAACAGCTTGCGCTTAATTTTTTTCTATAAATACAGTAATTTTTTAAATAACTTTGAAAAAATGAGAATTTTCTAACAAAATCTGATTGAGAGACCCGATCCATCTTACAGGTTCGGATTACAGCTACGTCACACTAAGCAGTTTTGTAGAGCTTTCAATCCCGAGTAAATCCCACTCTAGAACAACCCGATAGCATAAAATATGGCTGCGATATACATATATAAAAAAAATCATCAAAGTGTATTTTAAAAGGGAAATATTTTAACGCTTAGGACGAGTACTTAGTTAATATTTAGAGCTAAAATGTTCAGGGGGAGCGAAAATAAAAAAGTAACTTCCAAAATAAGCACCCTAATGCATAGCTTAATGACAGTCTGCAAAATAAATTAAGTTTGAAAAACTCCTATAAAAATGTATTTTTAATAATAATTGTAACTTTAATAATAAAATTGAAAATATATATGAGCCAAAAATATTTATTTTTTCGTAATTAAATGATTTGGGAAACAATCTTATCAAATATAACGCGACCATCATTTATTATATTGAATATATTTTTCGTTTCTTTTTGTCTTTGGAAATTCAACTCGTTGAATTCGAAAATTGAAGTTCAAAGACTAAATCCATCGAGCTAAAGCTCAGCACATCAATATCCGATTTTAACTCGTTAATTTTTCAATCAAAACTATTAGCATGAAAATCGAAAAACTTATTCACTCGTAAGTGAGATCTTGTTATATTACCCCCGAAAAAATTCTTACAAGGAGATTACAAAAATTTCCTCCTATCTTCGTATGATAAAATTTTTACAAAGTATAAAGAATATCTCAAGTTTCTTATGTAATTCGCGTACCGACAGATTTTTAAAAATAAAAACAAATG
Organism: Galerucella calmariensis; assembly: GCA_910591675.1. NCBI lineage: Eukaryota > Metazoa > Arthropoda > Insecta > Coleoptera > Chrysomelidae > Galerucella > Galerucella calmariensis. The sequence continues at coordinate 52,144 of CAJUYG010001296.1, forward strand.
AACCCCTCTAAAAATGTTTTCCTTACTTCCGTAGGAAATGGAAATTGATTCAAATAAATTAACCCGCTTAAAAAATGTTGTGGTACTCTCATGATATAGAATTTTTGCAAATAAAATTAATCCCTTTGAAAAAACTTATCGTACGCCCATAATCGGAGAAATTTTTTTCAAACGAATGAATCCCTTATATTAATTTTTTCGCACTTCCTTGGTAAATGGAAATTTTGACAAAAAATAAACCCTTTTAAAAATTTTCATCATACGCCTATGATGGGAGGAAATTTTTCCAAAGAAATCAACCACTACACCTAAATACAGAGGGTTACGACTTATACCAACTTTTTTTAAAATATGAACATTTCGAAAAAAATTGATAACTCATTGATATAACAAATTCTACCAAATTTTTTCTACATCTAAATAGTTGGAAATTCATTGAATGTACTAAACAACTCTTTACGGGGTGTTCAGAATTTTCAGTTTCATTATTAGATCATTCAATGTAAATATCGGGCTTATTTCAAACACCCTGTATTTTAATAATTCACCATGTTCAAAAAAATATCCTTTTTCGAATGGTATTAGGGTGTCTTATACCTAGGTATTATAATTTTCGTGTAATTTTCAATTTTACTAAATTGTGTGGTAAATCGATTTTAAAACAAAAAATGCGTATAATAATCTAGTCGGTACCTCACTTAATGTCATTTTATGGATATGTAGAGGTGGTCCTTATAATTGACTAGTTAGGTCACCAGAATTAACCATACTCAATCGTGAAATACATTCAACTAATGTCCAACTATTCAGATGTAGGAGAAAGTTTGCTAGAATTTGTTATATCAATAAGTTGTTAATTTTTATTCTAAATGTTCACATTTTTAAAAAAGTCAGCATAGCTCGGAACTTTTTGTATTTAGGTATAGGGAACCATTATGAAGGAGTTTTTTATGTTTTGGGGCAATCAGAAAATGCAATAAAATATAGGGTGTCCCATAAGGTAGAACGTGTCGCGGGACACACGGTAGGAACTTAAGTTCCTTTTAAGCAAAAATTATGTAATTCATCTGACGTTATAGATAAGCAATTTGCATATTCCTCGGTGGTCTAGTAGTAAGCAAACCAGATTCTCACGCGGTAGACCCGGGCTCGATTCCCGGCGAAGAATTTTTTTTATTGTTAATTTTATTTTTAAATAATCATTCTGCTTGATATTAATAACGACAACAGGTAGACGTTTGAAATATTTAGCAGAATATTCATTATTATAGATAATGGTACGGTACCCTTCATGAGGGAGTCCGACTGGCAACATCTACTTATAACAGCATCGTATATTTAAAAAGGGAAACCGTAGCATTAGACAAATTGGACATTCAAGAACTGTACGTTTACCACAAAATTAGTGGAAACATAAAATTGAATTGTAAAATGTTTAATTTGAAGTTATATTACACTTTATAAAAATTTTTATTTTCTAAATTTTTTCTTAAGTGGGTCGTAGAAAAAATATGCTGTTCGACTCGTGTGGATTGTCCATATCGCACTTAAACGATTGAGCACTCCGCCTACGGCGTCGTGCTCAAACTTCGTCCTCGTGCGATATGGCCATCATATCCACACTGGTTGCACAAACTACTATTTCTATCAAAATATGCCCTTTTACATTTAAAAACAACCTGTCAAATGTCAAATCAATTTATCCATCCATTTTAAAGTTATCAAATTAAAACATTCAAAATTTCAACATCCTGTATTTCGAAAAGTAAATGTGCTAGACCCCTTAATCCTCATATCATTTTGTCCCAATTTTACGAGAGGAATCTACATGCAAACGTTGTAATTACCCTTAACGTTCGAGATGCTTATACCATTTTTTGCGCGATCGTATTGAAATAAATTCCGAATAAAATAATTTAAATTTCTTCGAAATAAACGAAATGTCAAAAGTGACATTTACACTTCTCGATCAGTTTAAAATATATTTTGCATTTTGGTGAATTGTTTTGCCGTCTGAACGGTAAGTAAATCACTTACCGACGTGTTAAACTTAGAAACCAGTAACAACAACCTACCGTCCTGACAACCGATGTTGTAAATAAACAAAAGATCAATCGCGCAAAAAAAAATTATGGAAATAATAGTAAAAATTTATCGGAACAAATTCAAGTAGATCACCAGCACTGCGAATACCAGCTTTGCATAGAATTTTAATATAGCATCGGTGGTTCAGTGGTAGAATGCTCGCCTTCCACGCGGGCGGCCCGGGTTCGATTCCGGGCCGAAGCATATGAATCGCTGTTTCGTAATCGAGAGAGAGACTCGGGAGAGAGCACACGCACGCAAGTAAGGCACATAACGAAGCAACGTAACATAACGTAACGTAACGGTCAGATCTTTTGCGTCGCGACCCCCGGTCGCTCAAACCTAACCTGACGTAAAGAACTAAAGTTCCAAAAATATAACTTTGATACGCCACAATTTATTGGAACATCCTGTATATTTAAAAATAATTTTGAAATGTAGCCTATATAAATGTACAAACTACTAAAGTGACAAACATTTTAAGACTTTTACCGTTTCGCTATAAACCTCCATCCCGTTAGTCGTGATTCACCCTGTAAATCATGGCTGTACGTTGAAATAATGCAATGTAACGAAAAATATTTTATTAGGTGTCAATTCATTTATAAAATATATATATTATGGCTGTACGTTGACATTTTTAAAGGGAGTTGATTTATTCGCAAATATTTACATCTACCACGTGAGCACAATAAATTCCTCATGTTTATTTTAAATTTTTTTGTACACTAAATTGTTACATCAAATAAAATTTATTTTGCAGGATAGTGTAGACCTACCACCTCCAATTGGCTTTGACATCGTCGATGAACATCACTTACCGAATTACCAACAAACATTCTTATGCAACAGCGACGGCAGTAGCATTGTTCGTCAATTCCTCGAACAGTATTTCTTAATATACGATACGGACGACAGACAGCCTCTCTTACAAGCCTATCATGAAAAAGCCACGTTTTCTCTAACCATGGCATATTCGTATGGAACCTCAAAAGATACCAAAGGGATACCATGGTTGAATTGGTATGCTACAGATAACAGAAATCTACTTAGAGTGCACGATCCAGACCGAAGATTTAAGTTGTTGAGGCAAGGACAGGTATCTGTCGTTTCATATTTGCAAGAGATGCCAAAAACAAAACATGATATGCATAGTTTTTCGGTGGACTTAACAGTTTTGACGGTAGGTTTATTAAAATGTTTCAAATTATTGCGGCATAGGTAGTATTGACAACCGCAGAAAAAGTTTGACAATTTCGGGCTAGTGTAAAATGGAGCATTATATGAAAAAACAACGCGTTATCATTGTTAAACAGTTTCTCAACAGTTTGTCGACCATGCCATGTTTATGTGTGTATTAACTGCAACTATTGTTCTTTTTACTTTGTCAGTTTGACTTGTCACTATTGTACATTTTTTATTTAATGTGATGAAATTGATATATTATCTGTCTATCTCCTTTTTTACTAAAATAATATTTTTGTTTTAGCCTCAAATGTTAAGTCTTACAGTAGCCGGCATGTTCAAAGAATTGAAAAGCGGCCATAAAATACCACCCTTGCGGTATTTTTACAGAACTCTTATAATAGTACCTGCAGGCTCAGGATTTTGTATAGCAAACGAAGTACTGCACATATCAAATGCTACGGCAGATCAAGCAAAGGTAAACAATAATTAGAGTTGAATAAGTGATTGAGAGTTATCCATATTAGTGGCGAACTAGCACCATGAATTCTATTTTGGTTCAGAAGATACTCCGTGAATTTTTGGCGAGAGTTCCTTGTTGAAATCTTTGGCCTGCCTCAAGTTGACTCTTAGGTTTAGTTATCTTGCTTTGTATGTGAAAAAATAACCTTAAGGTTCCTTTATCTCGTTTTTTCAACGTAAAAGATGACACGTTCAGTTTTCTTGTTTTATATGTGAACTCTTAGGCTCAATGTGTTTTGCATGTGAGAAGGTATTTTTTAAGTTTCTTCATCTTCTTTTGTATTTAAAACTTTAGGTTATTTTTCTCACAAACCGGCTGAAAATTGTCTCTTACATAAACAAATACCAGTTAAAATTTGAGCCATTAATATTAAGATAGTCTTCGTCATATTCTTTTTATTACCATAATAATAAAATGACTTAAAGTTATTTTTGTTTCTTCTGATTTTTATACCTTTCAAACTACTTATTGGCTAATGAATCGCTTTATTGATATTTATAGAAAATTAAAGACTATACAAAAAAGGACTGATAACATTTTTTTATTAGTCCACGCGTTCAGAAGTAATTCAAGTTCAAAGTTAAATTTTTCAAAAATGTAATCGAATTTTATATATTATAACTGTTAGTTTCAATGTCAAACTATGGGCCAAATCTTCTCAATTTCAGTTGGTACACGAATACACGCTTTCAGAATTACGTTCGTGAGTTTCTGCTAAAAACTTTCAGTATTCTATCTTCAGACTCTGTAAAAAAAATTAACAACATTCAGAACTTAATCATATTCAATGATCAACATAAACCATGGCAAACGGGGTAAGTTTTTATATTTAGAAAACCCTTTCAGCCGTTTCTATTTCTATTTGCCGAATATTCACACGGAACTACTCGAAAATCTCCGAATAAACATACGGAGTAACATGACAAGAAATTTCCTAATACAATATAGAATGAAATTTCATTTCTACTTACTTATATAGTCCACGTGATGTATGGCTATGATAATAATAACATTATAACTCTTAAGCCCCGAGCTCCATATATTGAGAAATATTTTTTTTATTGACAGAGCGAAGGAAAAATCGTGTTTATGGACTGAAAATTATACAATTTTTTTCAGAGAGACTGAAAATAGAATACTGAAATTGTTGAGCAGAAACTCTCAAACCTAATTCTGAAAACTCGCATTCGAGACAGACCTAAAATTGAGAAGATCTCTTTTTAAATTAGAGTCGATATGATATTTTGAGTTACATTCTGAAAAAGAAATCTTTGAAAGCAATTTTGACCCCTATTTTGATACCGAAACCAACAATTTTGGTATAATATACAAAATTCGATCAAATTTTTGAAAAATTGAACTTTGATCTTGAATGTTGTCAGTCCTTTATTGTAGAATGTTTAATTTTCTTTAAAGATAAATAAAGCTAATTAATAGCCAATAAGTCTTTTGGACAGTACAAAAATCAGAAGAAGCAAAAATAACTTTTCCCATGTTAATTTTATGGGAATTGAAAAAATGCGATGCGGACTATTGATATTAACACTAGAAGCACCAAAGGAGTGATTTTGACACTTTTAAAAATTAATTGTTCTGGATCTTCTGAATCAAGGGCACTATGAGGCTAAGAATTTTTGAATTTTGATCTTTTATGTAATAAACACGTACAAGTAAGCTCATTCCCGTTTTGCATCTCATTCCCAATTTATTACGACTTTTATCTATTAGCGCTGCATGGGGTCATATTGATCCCTGTCTTTAGAATATAGGAAAAATATTGCAATGCTTGTATGGATTGATATCGTACATGAATATTTCCTATGTGTGTCTGAACAAATGAAAGTTTTTTGTGGTGGGCAATATTCAAATCACTCCCTTCACCCAGTGGTCGAATGCGTGATTTGTTCATGCCAAGTGGGGCGAGCCTATAGTTGTTCCGTTCGATTGATTGATTCAGTTGTTTACAGCGTATTGTCGAAGTAAAAATACCTCTAGTGTTGTCGAAGACACCGAACCAGGACCATCGCAAATGAGAAATAAATGTCAGATTAAAAGACACTGCAAAGGAAACATTGTTAAAATTGTAACTTGTGCTAAATGCGCCAATTAATTTATGAGCAAACAGCTTTTTATTGGAATAAAGAAGCAAAATAAGTCCCAATTTTTTTAGTTCTTGCCGATTTTGCAATATTTATATGAGGAAAAAAGATGGGGTCAAAATGACCCCTAGTAGCGCTAATAGGTATGCAGGTAAGCTCGGCGCTTCTAGTGTTAAATCAAATTTTAACTGGATTCTTTTTACGTCAGAAAGAAACATTTTAGCCTGTTTTAACTTAGTTATCTCGTCTTTTTATGTAACAAGTCGACTTGAAGATCTCTTGTTCTGTATGTGAAAAAGTAATCTTCAAGCTCCTTTTTCTCGTTTTTTATGTGAAAAGGTAACTTTTAGGCTTAATTATCTTGTTTTTTAGGTAAAAAGTTGACATCTAACAGTTACGTTACCTTGTTTTATATGTAAAAACATTACCCTATCTCATTTTTCAATGTAAAAGTTTAGTTGTCTTGAAGCTTATTTAATCATTATTGATAAATAACAAGTTCCTTTTTTTTAAATTTTCAGGAAGCTTTCAAGACCACCATAAATGTAGCACCTGCTGCTGCAGCTGTTTCTCCCTCAGCTTCAGTCGCTACGGCAATTGTGTCTGTACCAGATGCTGCAGCCAAAGAAGAAATGGTTAAACAAATGGCGGCTCAATCTGGAATGAATTTGGGATGGTCTTTAAAGTAAGCATCTTTCTGTTTTGTATGCAAGATGATGAAGAATAATCTTGTAATAGTTATAATTATAATTTATTTACTTTTGTAGATGTCTCGAAGAAACCCAATGGAATTTCCAAACAGCTATGATGACTTTCCAAAATCTAAATGCACAAGGTGTTGTACCACCCGAAGCATTTATAAAATAATATTTAGATTATTTGTAAACCATAAAATTAACATTGTATTCACTTAGTTTATTTCAACAACTGATTCAAGGGATTATCAAACAAGCATTGTTTTTAAAGAAAATACGTCTATAAAGCTTTATCTTTCAGTTTGTCATTTGACTTGAAACATTTTTCAGAGAAATTCTCCTTGTTTTAAAGGTAGATCACTAAACTAAACTTTATTGATACTAACATTTAAAAATTGTTTATTCCTATACCTTGTTTTTAAACTTGGAGCATTTTAGGGTCGTGTTCAGTCTTTTTTAACTTATTGACAGTTATGTGAAACATGTTTTATACAGCTCGCAGTTGAGGGCTTTTAGCGTCTCTAAATATCGAATCGTCATTGGCCGTGGCGAAAATAGTAACCAAACGTCACATTATTGTGAAAAAATGTATGGTTATAATAAGTAGTAGTGTAAAATTTTATGATAAATAAGTATATAGAAAATGTAATGAGTTGTTAAACTTTACAAGAATAACTCCAAGAGTTCATCCATATCTGAAATGTGGTTAGAATACAAACAAAAGGGTTCAATAAAACTTCAACTCTAATCACAATATATGTTTGTCCAACTAGGACCAATCAACTTGCCGCGATACTAGCTTCAGTAAGATATTACTATCATAAATAGATTTTAACATCTGAACTAGTATATCAACCATTTATGAAATGAAAACACCTACATTAAATTGTAGTATGATAAATTGAAGAAAGTGAAAAAAGAGAAAAGGACTTTGATTCATTCTACATAAACAGTTTTCTCATAAGAAAACACTTAACTTACCAAAAGGAGTAATTTATCTTTTTCATTTCATAAATGGTTGAGTTATTAGTAGTTTGGTTGTTGAAAATCATTGGTGATGATATTCATGCCTTTTCAGTTGTACGTGTTTCATAGAGCCTGATGATGGTAATATCTTACCGAAACTAGTTGCTCAGCACGTTGATTTGTTCTACTTGGACAAATATATTATATTGTCACTTGACTTGTGTATTGAACCCTTTTGTTGTAACAAAAATATGTTTTCTCAATGTTGATAGTTAGTGGTGGACAAAATCATAATGGAGAATCTTTTATTTTTATTGTTTTCATTCTTTCAAGGTTTTTATGTCGATTTGAATATTCAACTTTTGGATTATTTAAATAGTTCGCCATTTATGCTGTGACGTGCAAACCCTAAAAGAGAAGTTAGCTACATAAGGATTGACATAGGACCACAATTCTATCGTCTTCTTTTAAAAAATCGTGATAAAGTATAGGTTATGCTTATGTTGTATTGCGTGAATGATTTAGGAGTTGTTTAAATTTACTTCCGATTTATATTGTTTTTACGGCTATTAGATTATTTTATACATTTTCCTTTTACCATTATCAGTTTTCGTTAACGTATTTAAAGTTAGTGTTGGATATTTTTCGTAAATTAATGGAATGACTGGGTTTGTACAGGCAAATATATATACTCACAGCAATAGTAACTCTATTCTCTTGGTTTAGAAACAAGGTATAGTTAGCTCAGGTTTGAAATCATTCACCATACATATTTTAATTGTAAATGTTTCATGATGTGTCAGTTGAAATTTCAACAGACTCATACTGTTCACATAAGCTCTAAGTAGGTTGTTGATAAAATTATTTGAACTCCCGAAAAAATTGCATTACGAGCGAATTTTGGTTCTCATTGGGAGCCAAAAGGATCATTTGGATTTTTTGACAAGTTCCGGTGGAATTGTTTGTGAATTCTTGGATGTATTGCATTTTTGTCGGGGGTCTTTATATATTTTTTTCTCAAATGACACTTTTGGAGTATATAACTTTGTATCAAAAATAGTTCTGCTGTGACTTTTTTTTTATAAAAACCAAAAAATATTCCTAGATCGAAACTGTTTTATTAAGTTTTGTTAAACACTAACAATTTTCTAATTTAAATGGGGTTTTCACATACTTGTTTTTTATTTAACACATGTCTTTATCAAAAATGAAAAAATCATTTGTAATAGAAGTAATTTAAGGATCTGTATGGAAATATGTGATTTTTTTAATATCCATTAAAGGGCGCTGTTATTTTTACAGCTATAAAAAGAGGAGTCATCAAATATGTTGACAGAAACATTTTGTGTTTGTGCGAAGTTTTCATGCAAAATTCAAGGTGGGCGTTAAGCTGTTATTTTGTTTATACAATTTTGACTTTACTTTTATCTTTATACAAAATGATATTTGAACCCTCCCTTCATCCTTGTTTATAACTTTTTAAGCATGTAATAATTATTTGCATTTATTTATAAAACAATCAAATACAAATGAATTATTAATTAACAATAGAACAAATACTTTTTTTACAATAATTTGATTTAAAAATATTTCTTAATCAACTTTACAACCCAACATACCTACTGTATACATCTTTATTTTTTGTTTATTCAGATTGGTAGGTTATGTTAAACCATATTTTACAATTTTTTACGAAATTTGTTAAAAATCTAGAAACAATAAGCCATTTCTTTAGCCGAGCTTCACTTCTCCGTTCTCCTTGTATCTCCAACTGCAACTCAATTCAATCTCCTTTTTCATCAGATCACTCATTTTGCCTCCCAGACTTATTTTCGTTCATTCTTATCACTTTTTCTCACATTCAGTTTTCTGACATCTATGTAACTTTTTCCTAGTTTATTGGAGGGTTATCTCATAATGGCAGCTTTTAATGAAACAATAGAAAAATTTGTTCTCTATTTCTCAGCAATTTATTTCTGTAACAATGAAAAAAACACGTTTATATTTATAGTCAATCAAAAAATAGTTGAATGTATGTTTATTAATTTAAAACTGTAAATAATTTGTAATATACGTTTAAGATTCCCAGTAAGTTTTTAAAATAGTTGAATAATGTTCGATGTGATTCATGTACCTGTACATAGTTAATGCATTTTTTAATAAATATTTTTTTTATAAGTAAGAAGTAATTTGTTTGGGTATGTATGTTTGTATGTATACAAGGTGTCCCAGGAGTTCGTACTTGGGAGGTGATAGAAAGGCTAAAAATAATGATGGTATTTCATATAAAATTTTTTCTTTACGCCCTTCGTTAACGAACTATAGGGCTCTAAAGTTGGGAATGAAAAATGGTTTTTTATTTACAATTATCAAATGGCTTATTGGAAATTGGTAATATTTTAACGGTTAATGAACACCATAATTGCACATTTTTGGCGGGATATAAAAGTCTACAACATACTTGTGAACTCAGGTACCGACTAAGTTAAATGGTGGATGCGCCATTTTTTATAAGAAACTTTTTTCAGTCATAAAATTTTATATGAATTATCATCAGTATTTTTAGCCTTTCTATCACCTCCCAAGTTTTTGGTACGAGCTCCTGGGACACCCTGTATAGACCAATATTCACCTAAAATATTTATTGTGCTCCCTTACTTTTACTTATACTCTGTTTCTTATTGTCTGACAGCACGCGAAAAGGTCACAGATGCTAGTCAGGTAGTAAACCATAAGCGTCACCGTTCATCTAAGGAATTTATTTACTATTTAATTTTATACCCGATCTGATATATAAAGGTACTATGAATCTAAATTCGGTTAGTTAAAACAACTAACTGACCTTCATACATTTGTAGAGTACATACAGTTAAAACAATAAATTATTTTTGAAATAATCTTGTAACGCAACTATTCTGACTGAATATTTCATTCATTATCTTGAGAATTTGGCGCAGGTCAATTCTTGGGACACATATTAACAAGCCATTTATCAATTGTTATTCCAGATAATTACTCTCTGATTTTCGAAATGTTGATAATTTCCAAGAAACATTATAATAGGGTCCTACTACGGATTGTCCTAATGACTACTTAGAAATTTTG
>CAJUYG010001296.1:77801-88136 GCA_910591675.1 Galerucella calmariensis
CTGTAGATATAAATTAATTGTAAATATAAATTAGAATAAACGTTACAGTATGTTGACTTATCAGTGAATGCTTTGAGTATTTTTATGCTTTTCTGCCATTCCATTTTTTTGCATCCTTATTAATAGAAATAAATGTTTTGTTAGATGTTTTAATTGTAGTACTTTTACATTCTGGAACCGCACAATATTTATAGCTTTTTTTACTCTGGTTCTGGTCCATTGTGTCGAATAGTTTAAATTATTTCTAAACGTAAACCAATGGTTCAATAAAACTCAAAGTCCAAACCACAAAATTTAATAAAAGTCCCTCAAAAGGACACTTATGGTGTGCTACTAGTTTCGGTACAATATTACCATCATCAGGCTACAATATAAAGAGAAAAGGTATATATAATACATGAAGATCTTACAAGATTCTGTTAAAATAATTAAGCAAGAGTTGTTAATAGATATAAAATGAATATGAAAATAATATTAAAGTTGATAATACAAAATTGAGAATATTACAATTGTTAATATTAAATTAAAAAAACTATTAATATAATTAAAAAAGGTTAATGAGAATCTTACAAATTACAACTTTGATAATATAAATTATAAAATTGGGTAGTCAAATTGAAATAAAATAAAACATAGTTACCTGTATGAAATATATAATCCAAAGAACAATAGGTTGTTGCCAAAAATTTTATATGTTAAAACATTTATATCAAATAAATTACAGGTTTATTTGAGTGGTAAGGAAAGAAAAGAAACGTTCTTATTTCACAAACATAACACTGTTTAGGGTTTGCTAAAACGTGTAATAAAAAATAATGAGCATATGAGCAAGCAAAATACTGTTACTAGCTAAGTAGTCATCCAATCGTATCCGCTCTCTGAACGAGAGATTTTCTATGCGATGACGTCACGCCTGAAATTCGGATAGGAGCGCTGTTTAATGTTTATTAACTTTTTTAGGCGACTTAGGAGTCTCCCTGACATCTAATTATTTGCACAGAGCCTCAAAATGATGTGCTCTTCCTAATGGTGAAATAAAAAAAAAAATAATATCCTTGCAGTGTCCTCCTAATCCTTCTTTACAGGAACATTGACAAATCCAGGACTCACTGAGTTTTATAATGGGGGATTGTAATATTGCTGGAGATCTCATACATAAGCTTTTAATAACTTTTTCATTGGAACCTCACCTTCATTAATTGGCCGAACACGTTCACCAACAATCCAGAATATCCGAAATTGATATCTCTACATTCACAGGCATTATTAATAGATATCTTATGATACAAATCCAGCTATACAACACAAAAATTTCGAAAACGAAGCTAATATCAAATGACAGAATATTTGTTGTTCACCCTCCGATCCGACATTTTGGATTTCGCAGCGCCATCTCGCGGTTCGTGATTTTTCCCTATCTCTTTGTCTTGTATTAATCCAGAAGATCTCGTTCTATCCTCACCTCATGGTGTGCAGGAATCTGGCAGGAAGAAACTGGGGCTGTAACCAAAAATTCCTAAGCTGGATGTACACTGCCATAGTGAGACCAATCATCACTTATGGAGCCATTGCGTGGAGTAGTAGAACTAGCCTATTGGCGACGAGAGAAAACCTCTCCAATATTCAAAGACTAGCCTGTATATGCATTACAGGAGCAATGAGAACATGCCCAACGGCAGCCATGGAAGTGATTCTCAACCTCACCCCTTTACATATGGTGGTGGAAAGTGTTGCAGAAAGAACAAGATACAGACTAAGTAGAGAGGGAATCATTAAAAAAAAACACCTCCTCACTTCTTAGAAATCAGACAACCTGGGACATGCCACAAGACGGTATAAAATATAACTTTTCAAAGAAATTCGTTACGGAAATGAGCAACAAGAAGGAATGGGATCCAAATACCATTACCAGACTTGGAAAGAATGCCATTCAATGGTACACAGACGGCTAAAAAGCAATAGAAGGAACTGGGATAGGAGTGTTCGGGCCAGGAACCAAACACTCTGAAAGCTTGGGAAAAACCCCAAGTATCTTTCAAGCGGAAATCCACGCCATAAGAAAGTGCGCCCAGTTCAATATTGATAAAGGATACAGAAGACAAAGGATTATCATAATGTCGGATAGTCAAGCAGCCATTAAGGCACTGAGCTCTTGTGTAATCAGTTCCAAAATGGTGTGGGAATGCCTAGACAAACTCAATGAACTAGGCGAGAACAACATAGTCACCTTACTATGGATTCCAGGACACACTGGAATAGAAGGAAATGAAATAGCAGATGAACTAGCAAAGAGGGGGACTGAAATACCTTTCTGGGGGCCCGAACCCTTTTGCGGAATCAGCCCCAATGTAATATTGGAAGAAATAAGTAAAGCCGAGAAAAAGAGAAGATATGACCATTGGAAAGATCTAGTAGGGCTTATACAATCAAAGACTCTTCTGGGTGACTACAACCTGTTGAGATCAAAAAAATGCATAAGTCAAAGTAAAACTGCGGTAAGAGTTTTAACAGGGATCCTAACGGGACATTGTCGCCTGAATGGGCACCTGAAAAAGCTCAAAATAGTGGAGGAAGAAGAATGCAGATATTGTGGAATGGAAGAAGAAACCTCCATCCACATACTTTCCAACTGCACAGCACTCCAGAATCCTAGAGCACAGCACCTGGGAGATTACTGGATAGAAGAGGAACATTTGCCTAAGTTGAAGCCTGCAGACATCCTAAAATTCCTCCGGGAAATAGGACTAAAGGAACTACTAGTTTCTGAGACTCTCCTCAGAAACTGAGTAGAAGTAAGGGGGCACAATAGATCTTTTAGGTCTCAGTGAATGTCACCCCAAAAATCACACATACATACATACAACACGCAATATATTTCTACAAATCATCAAAACGACGTCGGTGCTTTATTTGATCCAGAAACTTTGACTGTCCTCGAATACCGTCCCCAAAAAGGTGTTCGTTTTGGGTTAAAAAGTTAGGAATCTGTTAATGATTGGTTTAAAAGTTTTTCTGCTCCCATTCTTAACTTTTATCATTAGATACAATAGGTATGCAGTAACTGAGTTTGTATCGAAGATCAGTTTACCTGTTAAACCTATCATATTTAACAAATCCATTACTAAGAATCACTAAAATATTGATTTGATATAATTATATAAGTTACAGAGATTCTACTGAAATCACCTATTTTTAATTTACATCTGTGATTACATTTATTTTAGTAAAAATATAAGCACAAAATTTAACCATCCGCCATCTTATCTCAAACACCAATCAGAAGACAGTGACGTCGTACTTTCGCAAATATCTATGATCCGAACAACTGTTTTGAATTTCCTTTGTTATTTGTTGGCTTTGCTTTGTTCATATGTCAAGTGTTTGAAGTTTGACTCATAGAGAAATATAATCTGTCTATGGTTTGACTTTGACGATTTTACCACAGAACACAGATCATAGATAACCTATCGACACAGATCACCTATAAATGGTATTTACGAATTGATGATGTTATAGACAGACAGCATTATAGAATAGATAAAGTATATACGTGAAAACCTCGTGGAGCTGTTTTTCAAAATAAGTCATCATGCCTATTGCAGATAAGCAATGTGAGATTATAAAGATCCAGAACTATCCCCATTTTAAAATTGAATATAATTTTAAGTGAAAAATCCCATGCAAGGAAAGTTAAAATTGAAATAAATTTCTTAAAACGTAAATTTGTTGCGTACAGTAATTTTCAATAAATCTCTAAATATGATCTTTATTAATTTATTTAAATGAAATGCAGAAATTGTACTAATTTCCACCGCCATAAGCTATGTCATGTTAGAAAAAAACACTCATAAAAAAGTAACGTGTGCGAAACAGTCGTTTGTTTGATTTCTCAATGATGGTCGTAGGAAAAATACACGTACGCAAATGCTAATTTCTCACTTGTGTGAATTAGCACTTGCTACACAATATGCTATTTTATTTGAATACATCAACATCCCAATTATGGGATTACATCTGACGTGGAAAAATTAATAAAACTAAATTCAAAATACATTAAAATAACATTTTATTTTCTAAATTGCAGAACAACTTTACTGTTTATTTGTTAAATAATATTGTACAAACATCGCTGTATAACAAAAGTTAAAAAAAACAAATATCGTAATTATATTATATGAAAAAAGAAAAGAAAGAGATTAAGTTCAATATTTTGATGATGGTACCCTTCGACACACCGCTTAAAATGACTCCACATAAACATTATCGTAAAAACAGCCAGAAAAATAAAATAAGCATATAAATACAGGGTGCACCAAAAATTTCAACCAACAGACATAAGATGAAAATTTCGGGATTAAAATTCTTATTTCTATCTTGTTATTGAAAATTTTTTAAAGATAATTACAAACTATGCGATGCACTCTGTAATTGAAAATTTCGTGAATTGTATTTCAAATGTACACGTTTTAAACGAGTGCTCATCCACAGTTTTCGAGGAAGCACAGTTCAGATTTTAGTTTATATATACAATATATTCTCGTCTTTATCCATACAATAATACCACATAGAGAGCGATAAAGTCTTGTTTTAAAACCCATTAGGGCCAAATGTGAAATAAATAATGGAAGATGATCAGAAAGCTTTCTCAACTATCTGGCCAAGAGAGACTGGAAATGTTTCGCTGGATAAGAAAATTTTTTCGGGCATAATTTTCAGTTAAAAGTTCATTTTCCGGCCCTTAGAACAAATATTGGAGACAACGAACAATTGTTGGATATTTATGAAGGGAGAAAAAAAATCTTTTAAGGTTTTACGTTATTCACTTATTATGATTTTATTAACTATTTTATTAACTATTAACTATTTTTATTAACTATGATTTTATTAACTATTTAAAATAAAATTCTAGAGAAAACAAAAGAAAGATTTGCAGACTTTGGTACAATAATATTATCCAACAATAAGAGAATTAAATATATCTGGGAAGTTTTATCGTTCGAAGTTTTATTTTTTAGAGAAATTCTAATTTGCGTCTGTTTACTGTTACACCTTTTAGAGTAATATCGACATTTTTATGTGATAGTAATCGTCTGGAAATAAAGCCGAAAATTCATCTTTTTATATTTCATATTTAACGAGTTATGATTAATTTTTTTATTTAAAACTGAACTGTTTAATTCCAAAACTTATAATAGAAATTATTTTATCTATACAATACTGAAAGCAAGTAGGCAGGTATTATAAAAAAGTATCTAGGAGTAATAAATAATAGAAGGTACTTAGAAATTAAAAAAAGGGCATGAGGATTTTTACAAAAAAAGTGTATCGAATTAGAATGAAACAGTTTCATTTTAAAAAGTCCCGAGTCCAAATTCGGAATTCGGCAGTTGATTTTAGTCCTTGAATTAAGATGTATATTTTCACTATGTCCATACGAGTTAATCTCTTCTTATAAATGTTCTTCCACTGAAAAAAAAATGAATTTAATTAAACACAAACTGTCTGAAAAATATATGGTTGATTTAATCCCAGTACAGCATCAAAGATCATAAATAAAATTCAAGAGAAGATTATCAAATTATCTTCTATATATTTCTTGTGGTGTATTCATTTTTCTTTTTGTTAATTTTTTGGGAATTAAACCATAATCTTGTTGAAATAAAAAAAACATAAAAAAGATTGTGGTTTAATTCCCAAAAAATTATCAAATTATTTTCTTCTTCTAAGCAATGAACCTGTTCAAAGAGTAAACACAAATTTCATAAGCCAACATTTAAAATAACATCTCCACAGATGATGTTATATCATATTATTTAATAGTATATTACGTAACGTGTGTGGTAAGAAGCATTTTACGCACGAATGGAAAAGTTACGCACGATGCCGCGTAGCGGCGAGTGCTCAATTCCGTGAATGCGTAAAATGCTTTACAACACGAGTTACGTACTATACTTTACCTACGACCCACTTGTACTTGTATTTTTTATAAGAAGCATAAGAAATAACAGTTACATAATTAGATGTGCTTGGTAAATTCCATCTCTATTGCTCTATTACCAATGAAAGAAGCACATTAAAGAACTAACGTTTTATCATTATTAATATATTGTTGATAATCGAAAGTCCATTTTTCAATTATAATCAATACATATACTTAGTTAAACGTGGCCATATCTAATGTTTTCAAATAGTAAATTTTGAATAAAATGGAGACGTCTATTGACAATTGCTAAGATGTTGCTAGGGAAGCCGTGCGATTTACTTTACAGCTGTGCGTTTTTTTTTACAGTGCGTAATAGACGTCATTACATTGATACCGACTGTGTGTTATTCACTTATTACAGGGGGGGTCGTAGATAAACGTAATTATCAACCAAATAATTTTCTGTACTTCCTTAATACCTAAATGGCAGAAAAATGGGTTGGGTGTGCTAATTTCACAGAGGAACATAAATTCGAAACTCATCATTTTATTGCAAAAATGCAATGTCCGTCGAATGTGCGTTTCAGAGATACAGATTGGGAAAACGTAATCGGGCATACGATTTACACAAGTACAAGGATAATATGAGAAAAACTACATGAAAGAGAGAGAAGAATATGTGGGCAGTTGGCGATGGGCGTATTTAGTTCGAGGATGGAAGAATGTTCATCGCCCCCCTATTTTGACCGCTGTTGCCTGAAGCGCAGATTAATTTGTACAAATGATATTTTGTGTAAAATAGGGGGGCGATTAACGTTCTTCCAGCCTCTGGAACTAAATACGCTAATCGCCAACTGTCCACAATTATTCTTCTCTCTCTTTCAAGTAGTTTTTCTCATATTATCCTTGTCGTACTTGTGTAAATCGTATGCCCGATTAAACTTTTTTCCTAATCTGTATATTGATGTACAGGTCATTAATTAATGACCCCTATGAATGAGCTATTTTCTATAAATTAATTATTTTGGTATAGGCAACCAACCAAACAATAATTTTTAAAGAAAAACCGTAAAACTAAGTTCCAGTTTATCAATCCCATTTCATTATTTCTAATTTCAGTTAATTTCAATCAATTTTCAGTAATAATATAACAAAAGAGTGAGAATAAATTGAAAATAATTTGACAGATTTTTTGAAAACTTGTTGCCAGGCAAGAGTCACGAGAGCCCGCAGGGCTCGAGTGGTTATTTCCAAATGGCAACAAGTTTGAACAAACTGTCAAATTATTTTCTAATTTATGGAACTCGCGAGTTATATTTGACTAGATTATTTTTTGATTCACAAATTTTTACAATAAAAAAGATCAATAAAACTATCATAAAATCTTTTTTGTTATTTCTGCATCAGAAAAGATACTAAGCCGATTATTTTTTTCACTTGTCAAAATCTGACATTTTGGTGGTTTTTTCCAATAGCAATACATTATTCTAGCCAATCATTCGGTATTATACTGATAATTCTGCTTCCTCATCGATAATACCTTGTTTACATTGAAAAGTCAAAATTTTACTTTGAATTTGTCATTATTGACAACTAAAAGTGCTTCTAAGTTTATTGAAAAATGAACACAAACCGATTCAGTCCCATCACCAAGGAGAATATTGAACATTCAGGTAATACAAACTTTTAAATTGTTGAAAAAACAATCTTCCCAAATACAACTCGCTCTTCAAATTTTATCACATAATTTTTTATTTTAGATAAAATCCCTCGTCCTAACGGACTCGTGATTTTATCAATCGGTTTGTTTTCATATTTTTGCCAAATAAACAAGTTTGAGTGATGAAAAGAAAATATTATCGATAAAATTTGAAGCACTCGTGGTATTACTTTTGATAATTTTCACCCATTTTATATATCGCGTTGACACAATTAGGTAATTATTTTGACAACTATCTGACACTTGCTAGGCAAATAAAAGTCTCAGTCACAAGAGATTTACTCCCACTATAATAATGACATAATTGGTTGAAACTTACCCTTGTGAAAAATAAAGAAACATTTCATTAGTTTTAAGAAACGTCAAAAAATAATCACTTATATTTTAAAATTTTCTGACTTCCTTTATCATTTCCAAAAATTTATCGCCAATATTTATCTCTCAACGCTCCTTATAAAATTAAAATTTTTCTATTGGTTAATTCAAAAATTTTGACAGTCGTTAACAACGTCAATTTAACTTTATTTTCTTTTTCAAATAATTGAAAAACTTAATTATCTGTATTATCTAATAGATCAGTTGCATACAAATTTTTATTTTTGATAGACACATTTATATATACCAAAAATCTATTATTCTAAAATTCCATATCTATGTAATATATCCTTCCATACCTATTATATGATTTAGATAAATGCAATTTACATTATACATTGTCTCATTTATACATAAATTAAACGTTATAAACCGCAATCAATATCAAGATTTCGGTACTTTTAAGTAAACCGCGGTTTGAACTATTGTGTTCGCGTAAATTAGCTTAGTGTGGGTATTATTTAACATCTGATCATTATAATAAGATCAAGATAAATGTTCAATTGGGCGATCGAAACTAGTTTAAGAGGAAAATGAACAAAATACATATTTTTGATGGAAAATACACTTAGGGCATCAGCTGTTGAGACGTTGGCTTCAAACAAAGTGTATTGTGTATTACTTATCTACTTTGTTTAATCACCAAAAATCGATCATATACAAAATGATATACATACCAGTTCAACTACACAAAAAAGTACAATATGACATATTTACAAAGTAAAATTTCGAAAAAACCTATAAAGTATCTAGTAACCACAACAGTACTTCCTTGAAATATAAGTGAACGGTTGATAAACAATTATTATATACAAGAAAATAAAAACTCACCTAATGGTCTTTTTATCTGTGCTCTTATTTTCCGGCCTTGCTCTATTTAACACTTTAAGAAAATCGGAAGTCTTTGCGCGCATCCTACTGTGAATATATGCCTTGGAACACTTGATATGATAGTGTAAATAATGTCTGAACATGTGAATTAAATTAATTGTATTATCACGAGTATTTCTTGCAGTATGTCTTGGAAATAGAACGAACGTCACATAACCTAAAAAAATAAACATTATTATGTAACTGACGTTTCTATAGATCATTCCAGAATAACGTCACTGGCAGGTGGGGTCTTCATGTCACATTCTAGTTACTTTGGTCAGTTTTCATTGTTTACTGGTAAACAACAACTGCGTTCGTCATTTGCATCGCAGAGGCGACGGATTTTGGGTCACGTGATCACAGATTAATCTGAGCAAATTGCTATTAACGAACGGCCCGACTAATCATACATATAAACGAACTTCTAACCTCCTTTTTGACTGTGTCTTTCATTTTAGAGACTACGATTTTTTTGTTTGATTCTTTCGTTTTAGATTTCATTTTCCATTATTTACGACTACGTCTAGCTCTGAGGCAATTTTGGTAGCTATTCATGGTCAACAAACAGTACGAGATTTATCTAATGACAGGAGTGACTATAACATAACCTCATAACATGATAGATAAACAGATTAATCTTTCTCGTCGGTCAAAATATTCCGAGCAAACAGATTTACATCGGACTGATCTGAGCGGAATTACCGAACAGTTCAGATTTACCTCCCCTACCTCTAGATGTAATAAACGAACGATTCAGACTTAAAAGATTAATCGGACGCAAATAACGAACGCAGCTAACGAATGACAGTTACACTTTAATTAGTAATCAGTTCTGACAGCCAACTGACTTATTCCACATGCCAAAACACAAACTCCAGCTGCTCGTGGGACCCAGCCCGAAATGGCCACCAACCTGTCAAAGTCAGCTGTTCTAGAACTAGTAAATATAGTAGATAAATACTATACTTCCATGTAGACAGTATTTGATATAAGCGGGATGCCTTAGGTCTGTACGATTTTTTTTTTGGCTTGGACACGTCATTCAGCCAGTACGATTTACTTAGCCGTAATAACTATTTTTCAGTTCATCATTTAATTTTAGCACTCGAAGAACCTGGACAATCGTTGATAATTATTTGCAAGTGGGTTAGGCTTGCTTAAAGGTGATGAAACATGCGTTAAACATTATCAAAGCAGTTCAAAAACAGGAAATTCACCAGAAATCATTGAGCAAGTACTTAATATGATGACCAGGCATGAAATTGCTAATACTGTAGACATCTTATATGAGTAAAGTTTTGATTTCTAACTATATCTCTAACAAAGAAATGACCCATCATTACTATTGAATTACAGTCCGTTCGCTGAATCTTTTCCCATGTATGAAATTATTCACATACTACTTTTTGTAGTACGTCTCTTTCCTACTCACAGAATCTAAACC